>RJWM01042300.1:0-14447 GCA_004363535.1 Dasyprocta punctata | reverse complement strand
CTGCTGCCCCTTTTACTCTGGCTGCTTTTGTGGGGCTGCTGCCTTGAAGTGTTGTCCCTGTGCCATGCCACCCTGCCTTGGAGCCAGCTGATTGTGAACTGAAACCTCCAACAACTGTAAGCTAAATAAACCTTTCCTTCCCTAATTTGGGGTGTCAGGTGTTTTGTCTCAGCAACGAGTAAAGAGTAACCAAGACAGATGGATTCATTGCTGAATTCTACAAGAAATTTAGGGAAGGCTTAATGCCAACACTCCTGAAGTTCTTCAATGAAATTGAAAGGGAAGCAGTTCTCCCTAACTCGTTCCTGGAAGCAAATATTACCCTAATACCAAAACCAGAGAAAGACCCAACCAAAAAAGAAAATTACAGGTCAATCTCCATAGTGAACAAAAACACAAAAAACCTTAATAAAATACTGGCAAATAGAATGAAAGAAGTCATCAGGAAGATTATATACCATGGTCAAGTGGGATTCATCCCAGGAATGCAGGGATGGTTCGACATACACAAATCAATAAATGTAATACACCATATCAACAGGGCCAAGGACAAGAACCACATGATCATCTCAATAGATGTAGAAGAAGCTTTTGACAAAATCCAACACTCATTCATGATTTTAAAAAAAAAACCCTACAGAAAATCGGAATAGATAGTCTCTACCTCAACCTGATAAAAGCCATATATCATAAACCAACAGCCATCATCTTACTAAATGGAGAAAAACTGAAAACTTTCAACCTAAAATCAGGAGCAAGACAAGAATGTCTATTATCACCACTCCTATTCAATATAGTTCTGGAAATATGAGCCAGAGCAATTAGACAAGAGAAAGAAAGGAAATAAGGATAGGAAAGGAAGAAGTAAAATTATCACTCTTTGCAGATGATATGATACTCTACATAGAAGACCCCAAAAAATCAATTAGAAGACTTTTAGAAGTAATAACCAAATTCAGTAATGTAGCTGGATACAAGGTCAACACTCAAAAATCAATAGCATTCCTGTACACAAGCAACAAAGTCACTGACAGAGAAATAAGGGAAATCATACCCTTCACTATAGCATCCAAAAAAATACTTAGGAATCAATCTAACAAAGGAAGTAAAAGATCTATACAGTGAAAATTACATTACTCTAAAGAAGGAAATCGAAGAAGATTTCAGAAAATGGAAAGATACTCCCTGTTCATGGATAGGAAGAACAAACATCGTGAAAATGGCCATTCTCCCAAAATTATTATACAGATTTAATGCAATCCCAATCAAAATACCACTTGCCTACCTCATAGAGCTAGAGAAAGCATTCCTGAAATTCATCTGGAAACAGAAAAGACCTAGAATAGCAAAGGCAATTCTGGGCAACAAAGGGAAGGCAGGAGGCATCACAATCCCCGACCAGAAACTATACTACAAAGCTACTGTGATAAAATCAGCATGGTACTGGAATCAAAACAGACCTGAAGATCAATGGAATAGATTAGAAGATACAGCCACAACTACAAACACACTTAGCCACCTCATCTTTGGCAAAGGGGCCAGACATGTACATTGGAAGAAAGATAGCCTCTTTAACAAATGGTGCTGGAAAAACTGGCTTTGTATATGCCATAAACTAAAACTAGATCCATGTCTATCACCATGCACTAAAATAAAGTCAAAATGGATCAAAGGTCTGAATATTAAAACAGAGACACTAAACTTACTAGAAGACAGAGTAGGTAAAAATCTTGACGACATAGGAGTAGGCAGAGAGTTCATGAACAAAAATCAAATTGCATGGGAAACACTTCCCAGTATCAATAACTGGGATCTCATCTCACTAAAAAGTTTTTGCATGTCAAAGGAAATCTCCAACAGAGTAAAGAGACCATATTCTTAAGTGAAATAAATCGAACACAGATGTATAAATATTGCATTGTTTCTCTGGTGGGAGAAACTGAAAGTGTAAATAAGAACCAGAATATATACTAAGTATTATGAAATAAGAAAAAAATGGTTAATTGGGTAGGGAGGGGAGAGTGGGAAAGCAAGTGAAAAGTAAAACAAATGGGAAAAGAAGGAAAAATGGAAACAAAGCTTTTGTAAATGACGGGAAGAGGGGTTAAAGAAAGGATAAGGGAATGGCAAAAAAAGAGGAATTGAGATAAATCATGTACAGGCACAAGTTCCTAGATGAAAGTGATCATTAAATATATTTAAAGTGTACCAATAAACTTAATAATAAAAAGAATAATATTTGAAAAAAAAGGGATTAACTACTGATAAATGCTTCAATGAGAATAAATATGAAAATCATGATGCTAACAGAAACAGCAAATACAAATGGCTAGCACATGATTTGGTTTATATGAAATGTCCAGAAAGGGCAAATCCCGAGATGCAGAAAGTAGATTAGTTGTTGCCTGATCCTGAGGGTAGGAGTAGGAACACCTGGAAATGAGCAATAGAAATCCTCTGGGGTGATCAAATGATAGGAAACAGGATTGTGGTGATAGTCACATACTCTATAAATTTACCAAAAATTCAGAATTATACATTTCAGTGAATGACTTTTATAATGAAGGTGCTAAAAGACAGCATTTGCTTATTTACTAATATGTGACAAATATACAAACAAGTGTATATAGTAGTGTTTTGGGTACTGTGGAATCATCAGTGAATGCAAAAAGCCTATTCTCACCCATATTTTAGAGGAAAGAAGTAACAACTAAATTAAGTCACTAGTAAGTGACAAAAGAAATACGGTTATTTGACTAAGAGTAAAGCGAATGATACATTCTAAATGAAATCTTATATCTTCTGCTACTTACCTTAGTGTATCTTTCATCTTCACAAATTATTATTTAGAGGTAAAGTAATATGTACTAAAAAACATCCGGGCAATCTGTAATTAATGTGGGAGAGCCATACTTCAATATTATAATTTTATTTTGTTTATGATGGGTCTTTAGAGTTTCTTGGCTGAAAAGACATTTAAGGAGGGATTTGTTACAAAAGCCTTATATGCTTATGGCAATATAAAAATAGCAACTAATATAGTTTGTAGAAAACAGGAAGAAAAAGTAAAGTTATGTGTAATGACAAGAAAAACTACAAGCACTTCGAACAGTGGGCTGGATGTTGCTTTCTTTACTGCTAAGAGTGATGAAAATTTACATTAAAAGTTACTGGAAGAATATTTATAGTATACTTTTTAGAATCTGAAGTTCTTTTTAGTTATCGCATACTACAAAATTTTTGGACATTTTGGCACAAGGCATAATTAAGATGATTATTTAGCTGTTTTATTATTTCCAAGATTAAAGAGTACAAAAATAGTTTGTTAATCTAGACTCAACATGCATTAGAAAATAACAGAAAATCTGCTGAAAAATTACTGTCCTAATATACTACTGCAGAGTCTGTGTATGTGCATGTATGTGTGTATGTGTAAATGATCTCATAAACTTGGACTCTTACAGCACTTTTCATGTGGAAAGAGACAATGAATGTAGGCAATGACTCCAAATAAAAAGAGCAGGTGGCTGTGAGCATGGACAGTCATACTGGCAATAGTCTTCTTGTTTTTGCATGTGTCAAGAAGAACTAATCAACCCAAATTGTATGGAATATCTGCCCATGCCAAATGTCATCATCTGCTCAGCACAGGCCATCTGTCCTAATGAATTATATGTAAAGGGTCTGCATCAATCAGTCACTCCCAGGAGAACTGGCACAACTTCAATAGAGAGAGAAAGCATCCACAGCCTATCAGGCTTATTAAATGTGTTTTAATCATCTAGTAGTTTAAATAACATCATAGCCTGCTTTTATTACTGTAACAAAAACCTTCTTTTACAGAGAGAAGGGTAGGACAATGTGCTTGTTTTTGAGTAGTACTGGAACTTGGATGTTACAAACAAATTTATCTTTCAATGTGCTCCAGACACTATTCAGACCGATGTGCTTTCTTTCAGAGAGCAACCTTTTGAGCAAAGGTGTTAGGCAACACCAAGCACATTTACAATCAAATGTCTACATAATAGAGTGATATTTTTTTTTCCTTTGGCATTATTGGGAAAACAGAAGTAGCCTTTAAGACCTTCCTAACCTTTTGAAACCCAAATCAGACTCTTAACAATTTTTTTCTTCTCTGTAGGCATACTCTGAGGGAGAAAGCTAAAGTGGCATGGAGAAGTAAGACAGTAACAGAGAATTGAGAATACTGAGAAAGGGGGATCAAAGTGGGTAAAGAGCAGTATCTTTAACCAGAAAAAATTCTGTGGAAGAAAGTTATCAATTTAATACACTTCAAACTGGTTTAAAAAATCCTTTTAGGCTTTAAGGACTCACTTGTGTTGAGAACAGCATATTTGATCTCACTCTAAACCAAAATTAGTTTAAACTCCCTCATCAACACAGATCAATCATGGAAAAAGCAAATCATGTATGAATGGTAAAAATAAGTTAGAAGCAGAGATTTGTGGACATGAAGATAAACTTTTCTCATTTTCTATCCTGCAGACCCTTTTTGTTTTCCATTTGAGTGATTAAGTACATTGATCTTTTTTTTCTGATTGTAAATACTTCTAATCTATCTGAATCAAGGAAATAATTTTGGAAAACATATTTAAAAACTTCTATGAAAGGACTCACCAGCAATTTGATTAAGAGATGACACTTGCATTACATTAGCACAGAAGTTCTCAAACTTCAGTGTTCATGAGATTCACCTGGAGGGCTTGCTAAAATGCAGCCACATAGGCTCTCCCTCCATCCAGTTCCTACCTTAGCAGATGGAGGCTGGGCACTGAGATCTACATGGTTTAACAAGTACTCTGGTGATGCTGCTGTATCGGGGACCATATTTTGAGAACCACTATACTGACAAATACCTTATGACATCATGGGTGAATTTCACCTGGCTATGGGTTACTTCCCATTCACATGTTTTCATTTTCTCACTTAAAGAGACTTTTCAGCTTTGACCTCTTCCTGTACGACAAGTATGGTATATACCTAAATATCTACCAGTGATCCTCCTTTTGTGAATACTAGAACAAATTCATTTGCACTAAAGTAAATCTATAAATTCCTTCATCCTTCAAAGGGCTCTGCCTTGGCGGTCTGTACATGACAAAGAAAGGAAAGACATTTGGACTTCTTTTCACTATTCTTCCTTTCCTCTATTTTCATGTTTTGCACATATTACTTTTCAGTGTACCACTTAGTCCTACACAGTACCAGATTTTGTGACCTTGCTGAACTTATTATCCTGGAGGTTATGTTGTTTGTAGATTCCTTTGGATTTCCTACATAAAAGATCATGACAGGCCTCTGTACAGATTATCTGTTTTTTTGGGGAGTTCTCTCTTTTCTGGCACTTTGTCCTATAACATCAGGCTACTTCAACCTTCCTGAATTCTGATCTCTCTTTAGGAAACTCAACAAGACTTTTGTTTTCACTTATAATTTCTGTCTTTGTGCCACAGTCTGTAATACATTCATCTGAACAGAAATCTGGGGCCACTGAAGACCTTACCTTGTTGGCCTTCTAAGATCACACACTTACACTGCTTAATGTTTAGTGTCTGAAGCCAATTAATAGTTTTGATATATTCTGTTTAACTTTCTAGCATTTCTAGTGGTAGGTAAGTATGCTCTTAAGACTCCAGAATACTTCGAAAAGGAATTGCATACAGAAACTATCTTTTTAATATACCAGTTAAGATTTTAGTATATAAATTTACTGGTGTTCTTAGGAAAACAAAGAAGTTTCACAGAGGCAGAAAAGGGTTCAGTAAAAGCATAACTGTACAGTAAGAAAACTAGGAGGAGCTAAAATATTGAATGAGTTTTGCTATCTTAAGGAAGTTAAGTATATTACAGAAAAAAGGGTACATAATCTAATGGGCTAAAAAATAGTAAAATGAAAAAATTTAAGGAAAGAAAAGCTATTTTTTTTTCAGATTTAGTGATAACTTTATAATTAAAGACATCCCAAACTGTCATATAATAGGAATTTTGTAAAGGGTATTATTTTGAGGGCCAAAGCAACAAAAGAGAAGTAAGATTTAAATATGAACTACAAAAAAAGAAGTATATGCTGAAGTACTGGGTTTTGGGCTAGTAACCAAACAACTGTACATGAATTTGACTCTAGATTTGGTTGCTTTGAGAAAGTGATTCAGCTTCATTAAAATTTCTTTGTAAGAGATAAATTTAACCGTAACAAAAGTAATCGAGTTCAGTCAGGGAAAGGTATGTTCATCAAATATATCTCCTATGCCTACTTCATGACACAGTACTTTGCAAAAATTTTTAAATTACATTAAAAGATAGAGAAATGAAACATAGTTACTAATGAGTTAATAACCATATGCATCCCAAAGATGTGTTCTTGTTATAAACACCTTTTGTCTGGACATAAAAGCTAGAGACGAGGACTGCAGGGGAAGAGAATAAGAAGTCACCAAGAAGCAAGCCCTCCCTGTGAATGGACACCATGCGTGGGCTGCGAGGGAGACAGCCAGATGCCAGCCTTTTCCTGTGAATAAGCACCATTCACGGACTATGGGGGAAGAGTATAAGAAGTCACCAAAAAGCAAGCACTCCCTAAGAATCAGCGTCATGCGCAGGCCACTGCGGGGACAGCCAGATGCCAGCCTTTCCCCATGAGTCAGCGCCATTCATGGACTGGTGGGGAAGAGAACAAGAAGTCTCCAAGAAGCAAGCCCTCCCTGTGAACTGGCGCCATGCGTGGGCCACAATGGGGAGAGACAGATGCCAGCCCCTTCTGGTGCATGGGCTGGGAAACAAGAAAAGCCAACCCCCACCCTGAACCCACTGCCATAGGTGACCAGGTGATCTGGGGAAACATAGGCTGCAAAGATAACTACTGAGGTAAAATACAATTTAATGCTTATAGTGTTTAGTGTTTCACTGACTTTGTGAGCCTGAAGCCGGTAGTCTGATCATCTATTCAGAGGATAACAATACACAATGTAGCATCTATGGGGGATCTCCTTCTGAAGGTGGTAGCCATTGTTAATTCCCTTTCATTTTGTTTTGAAGTCCTGTATCATTTTCATTGTTTTGTTGGGTTTGGTTTTATTCTGTTTTGTTTTGTTTGATTTTATTATACCTGATGGCATAGGCAGCTATTTCAAAAATAACAAATACATTATGGTAGCCATTTTGGATTTACTCTTATCTGGTTTTGAAGTCCTTCACTGCATTTCTTGTTTTGTGTTCACTGGTTCTATTCTGTTATGTTTCGTTCAATTTTTACTATGTTTGAAGGTATCTGCAGCTATTTTGAAGACAACTAGAGCCATTATGGTAACCATTGTTGTTTTCCTATTGTTTTGAAGTCCTGTGTCACTTACACTAGTTTGTTTTGATTGGCTTTATTCTGTTTTATTTTGCTTGGTTTTATTCTTTTTAAAATAAAAAAAAAAGCTAGAGAGGAATATTAACATTTGAGTACCTCTGTACCAGTGTAATGCAAGAGTCAGAAAGTTCAGATGATGTAGGGAGTAGAATATTTAATTAACATTTTAAACAAAAGAGCTATAAACCCACAAACCGAAAAGCTCAATGACATTGAAGTAGAAAAGACCACAAAAAAAAAAACACATTATTATGTTATGAAACGCTTGTAACAGATCTTGAGAGCCAGCAGTTTAAAAAAGGCATTACCTTTAGAAGGAAGAAAGAAAGAAAAAAGGAAAGAAAGAAAAAGAGCAATGTCTCACTTTTATAAAAAGAAATGATAAAATATTTATAAAGTGGTGGTAAAAGAAGAAGAAGATAATGAAGACGATGAAGAAGAAACGAAACTGCTAATCCAGAACTGTATAACAAACAAAAACTTCCTTTAAAAACTGAAAAAGCTTGGCAAGCGCAAGGCCCTGGGTTCATTCCCCAGTACCTCATATATAACTGACTGAATAACTAAAAGTGAAATTAACTAAAAGTAAAAAGGCAAATGTGGTGGCACAAGCCTGTAATCCCAGCCCTCTGAAGGCAGAGGCAGGACAACTGCTGTGAGTTCAAGGTCAGCACTGGGGTACATAGTGAGTTCAAGGCCAGGCTGAACTACATCATTAGACTCTGTTTCAAAAAGCCAAAAAGAAAAAAAAAAAGAAAGACAAAGAAAGTGAAATAGACATTTTTTAGGGAAATGAAAAATAAAGGAACCTACCAACATAAGAAACCACACGACCATAAACAAATATGTTTATATATAAATAAAAAATACTACATAGACACTTAGATAAAAATGAATGTGGATTGATAGAAATGCAAATATGTGCAATATTTTTATATTTAACATTTTAAAATAAAAGGTAATTGTCTTGGTTAGTTTTCTCTGGCTGCTAAGACAAAATACTTGACACCCAAAATGAAGGAAGGAAAGGTTTATTTAGCTTACAGTTTATGCAAGTTTCAGTCCATACTCAGCTAACTAAAAGGCTGAGAGGCAACCATTCATAGTAGCCACAAACAAGAGCGAAAAGGGCAAACGGGGAAAGCACACCTCCTTTCCTCCCTTATATTGTATGCCGGCTACCTGCCCCTGGATGGGTGCAGGACTCACACCAAAAAACCCAGTGCTAGACAATGAGCCAATCACAAATGCTAGCCTCAGCCACCTCCATGACTGCATGAGGCTTTGCGGGGACATTTAAACAAACCACAACAATCTAAGAAGTAATAATAGAAATTATTAAGTTTATTTAACATGCAGAAGTGAATAAATGGCAACATACAGAAAAAATGGAAGAGTAAAATGGAAATATTCTGTTGTGGTGTTATACACTGTACATTGTACATGAAGTGGTAAAATATTATTTGAAGGTGAATTATTTGAAGGTATATATTGCAAACTGTACAGCAGTGGTGGCAAATCTGTGGCACACATATTATTTGTTTTTAAGACAAAAGATGTTAATGTATGAGTTGTTTTTTCTACACTAAAACCTCAGACTCAGGTTTAATTGCAGCATTGGCACTTATGATAAACCAGTGACTTTTGGGTTGCAGTTTGGGCACTCGCCTCTAAAAGCTTCGCCATTCACTGTTATAGAGAAGCCACAAAAAAGTAAAAACAAAGATAATGAACCTAAAACAGAGATGATATAATAAACACTAAAATTACTTAACTAAAACATGGGAAATTTCTAAATAAATAAACCTGAAAGATCAGTGATAACTAGAAAATAAATCATAAGATGTTGATTTAGACCCCACCAAGTTGATAATTACATTGAATAAAAAGGATCCATATACTCACATAAAAATCCAGAGGTTTTCAGACTGGATTCCAAACCAAAACCCAACTTGCACTATTTATGAGAATTCTACATGAATTATAAGCACAAAGACGGTGCAAAAGAAAGAGAATAGAAAAAAATATCTTCTGCAAATACAATCACAAGAAAGCTGGAATTCAACAATCTTATCATATGAAGTATACTTGAGAAGAAGTAATAATTTCAGGAATAAAGAAAGCATGTATAAAAATAAGAAATTAATAATTAAAAATACCTAATAATCCTAAATGTAAGCACATCAAATAATGGAAATTCAAAATACATGATGGAAAGATGAAAATAAAGGGAAAAATAAATCCATAATTATAGTACCTAATTTTAAAGTTCTCCTTTATTAACTGATAGAGAAAGCAGACCAAAAATTCAAGTTGTATAAAGATCTGACTATTACTGTAAAAATATTAAGGTATCTATTTACATACAAACATACAGAGAGCATGCACAAATGAGAGGACATTGCATCTAATAACTATGTATTAGATTACTTTTACATGCAGATGAAATAATTACCAAGCCATATGATGGGATATATTTTTTAAAATTTCAATAATTTAAGGAATTGAAATTGTGGAAAGTACATTTTCTGATCATAACAGAATTAAACTAGAAATAAATTATAAAATGCTACATGGAAACCTGCAATTATTTGGAAAATTAAAATCTTATAAGTGATTATAAACTATTCATAAAAGAAATAACAAGAACAATTAGGAAGTATTTTGAAATAAATCAAGAGAAAAACAAAATATGTGGGATGCATCTAAAGGAATTCTCAAGGGAAATTTACAATTTTAAATGCTTGTGTAGTAATCCACTGCTTAATGACAGAATGCACTCTTAGGTGATTTTCTCATCGTGTGAACATCATAGAGTGTATTCACACAACTAAGATGGCACGGTTGTCACTAGGCAATATAATCTTATGGAACCACTTTCATGGTAATGTCATTTTGAAACATCATTATGTGGGATGCAACCATGTCAGAAAAGCAATTAAGTTCTAAACCAGTAAACCAGATGCCATCTTAGCAAGTCAGAAGAAATGAAAACTAAAATAAAAAAAAGGACAAGAAAAATAAACAAGTGCAGAAAGAAATGAACAGAAAACAATGGGTAAAATCTAATAAAAGCTGCCTTGTTAAAAATCAGTAAAATTTATCAAAAACTATGATATAAATGATCAAAATCAAAAAGGAAAAACAGGCAGATAGACCCAGATGCCATAGACATTATTGAGATAACAAAAGAATAATACCAAGTTAATAGTACCATATATAACATCTTAAATGAGATAGGTAAATTCCTTGAAAGTGAAATACAAACTGAAGATAAAACACAAAATCTTTATCCTCTCATGCAAACTAAAGAAAGTGAAGTAGTAATTAAAAATGTTCTCAGAGGAAAGCTCCATTCCTGATGGCTTCAGCAGTTAGTTCTATCATTCATTTTTTAAAAAATGCATTGACTTAGGAAACAGAAAAAGAAAACAATTTCCAATTCATCTAATGCAGTCAGAATTATTCTAATACCAAAACCAGGACAAATTCATCACAAGAAAAGAAAACTACAGATTAATATCCCTCACACACATAGATGATGTTAAAATGCTGGGAAATAGAAAAAAATACATTGCAGAGATAACCAATTAGTCAGTTGCCATCAAAGTGTCCACATACAATCACTGTTATAGAGAAATTAAAACCAGTGGCTTACTGCCTTATGAAACAATATGACAGCACAACTCAAATGCAGATTTTAAGTACTCTCCCACTGGTATGAAAAAATTATGATGATCATTTGCTTTTATTTTAGTTTTTTTGTTTGTTTGTTTGTTTGGTTGGTTGTTTTTTGAGACAGGGTCTCACTATGTAGTTCAGGCAGGCTTTGACCTCACTTTGAGGTCCAGGCTGGCCTTGAACTCATGGTGATCTCCATGCCTCAGCTTCCCAAGTGCTGAGATTACAGGTGTGCACCACCACACCCTGTAATCACCTGCTTTTAAAATATGTACAGAAAGAGGAGAGTGTGTTTATAAAATGTTAGTGTGGATTCAGTATGTGTAGCGCTCATCTGTTTACTAAGAGAGTTGTACAACAACATGCTGAAATTATTTGCCTGGTGAGTTATGGAAACTACCCTAAGCCAAGAGAATGGTTCAAAGATGGCTTGGATTTTCCTAATTTTTTACCTTAACATAACCCTCATCTCCTCAAATAATAAAGTCTTAATAATCCAATAATTAACAAAACCACAATAAACATCTTTACTTCTTACATTCAGATTAAAAATACAAAATAGTAGAAGGTAAGGGAGTAAATCTTGAACTCCAGAAAGTCTGCAGATTCCTTAAATTTCCATGTTGACAATACAATACGTTAATCAAATATATCTCTAATAAACTGCTTAATAAGAGTTTTCACTCACAGTTGTATCCAATTTAACATCCAAATCTCTTTTAATTTCTAGATTGTATTATGAATAGCAGTATCTTCTATGGAACTTTGCTATCTGGACCACAACAGAACCATCTGCCAGATAGTTCAGTTTTCCAAAGCGATCATGTATGTCTCTTAAGATGGCAACACTATCTTGAAACTTCAGCCACCTTTCATTTTGAAGCCATAAATCTAAAATAGCAATTGGGAATATAATGGGTAACCAAGGGCCTAAATAAAATTCTAATCCTAAGGAAATTTCATATTTTGAGTCTTGAAACATTACAGTCAATGTCATTATCTTTCATATCTGAGTATCACTTATTTTTATTCAGTAATACATTTTATAGGAATTCTATTAGATCAGGAGAGAGTCTGGCAATTCTTATACCCCTCACTGTAATCACAGGCACTACCTTTCTTAAAATCCCCTCTGACCTTATGAAGCACATATTTGGGTTCCTTCCAGGTCAAGTGTTGAATAAATTTCTCTATTAAACAAAAATCTTTTAAGAAACACTCATGCTCTAAATGTTTCAAGGTAACTTTTCAAGAAACTACCTTCTTAACATCAAAACAAATGCAAAGAAATCCTACCAGTTTTTAGAAGCTGTGAAATGCTTCTCTAGAGTCAAAAGTCAGTACTTGTGCTAAAGGCATTTTTCCTCCTTAAAAAGTTTTCATACAATAGGATTCATTGCAGGAATGTATTGATGGAAACTAGTTTCATCACCACTAATGTTCTGCTTAATTTTAAAGATAACATAATATTGAACAGAATAATGTGTTCTATTAATAACATTTTATTGAAAGAGTAAGCTGATTTATTGCATTTGTTTGTCCAAATAAATGCCTACATCATTTGCCATAAATCTTTTTAAGTCTAAACAGAAGGCTGAGAAGCAACTTGATAAAAATAAAAAGTTATCATAAAACATAATGAAAAATCCAATTTGAAAATTAAACAGTGCACTGCCCAGCTTCATGGTTTGTTTAGGGTCTGAAGTTTACAATGAAGATGAAAGAGCTGCTCTAGTTTACTTAAAGTAGCTATTTTGAGTCTTAATTTGCGAAAACTATTAAAAATAATTAAAATCTGTTATAGGATGTCTGACCATTTAGATTCTGAGACCATTTAATGTCACTGCTTATACATTTAAAACAAAAATTGCTTACTTTTACATAAAAATATTTCCAGAATTGAGCTTCATATTGTGAAGCTGAGAGAGGGCAGAACTTAGCATAAGACTTTGGGCTGGGAAAGTACTTGGCTGGCAAGCACAAGGCCCTAGGCTCAATCTCAAGCACACTGCAAGGTGGGGTTGGATGACATGTGTTCACAGAATAAAACACCTCTTTAAGGAGCTTTTGCTTTCAGTGAACCAACTTGAATGGATGCCTGTATATATGTTGTAGGTATATATGAGAATGTGGCGCATACACAAACTAGTCTTAGCAGGTGAAATTAAAAGGATGCCATTAGGTCATTTGTCTAAGAAAAGGGATCCAAACACCATTCTGGAAGGTAATGTTCGGAATTCATAGCCAAGAGAAAAGCTTGTGTTCTATCACATATTTGCCACTGATTCAATAAAAACTGAATAGTTTATCAGTTCATTTCCCTCACATAGAAAATTCTTACAGATCTTTTGTATTATTTATAAATCTGGAAACTTGCAGCACCAATTTAAACTTGCAGACACTGGCTTTGGTATAGACTAGATTTAAGAGTTCAACATTTAACTATTCCATGTTTATTAACCTGTACTCAAGAGTGCAATTACTCTGGCTTACAGAACACTCACCACGTGGGTAAATCTTTCATTTACAGTAAAAATATATTTAAACAGCCTCTTATTAATGGAAATTTAGATAATGCATTGGCTATACAGGCTTGGCTTACTACACCTCCATCTTACCTTCTATTTAACTGTAAAATTTGAGAAGTTACAAATCATATGTTCCAGACTCCTCCTGCAACTATAGTCTAAGTGCCAATCAGGTTCTGCCTATCTCACATGAGTTCTGGAGGTCTTATTTTTTAGTTTCTGCTGACAAAGACAATGGTGAAAGCAAGAGAATTCTTTCCTGCAGTGACACCTCAGGGAACACTTCTCCAGTTTTCTGGACAAGAGGCAGCAGTTGTTTCAGTAGCAGAAGCAACAACTTAATCTGGCTTTCTAACCCCTACATCTCATTAATGGGCATCTAGTCTTTGTTCCCTGCATTTTCAGAGCCAGTTGTGGCAGCAGCAAATGGCCTGCTCCTAATTCCAACACAGCTCCAGCACTGTCTGAGAGCACTGCTTCTTTTGTATGTTAGTTCTATTTCGTTCTGAGGTCACTACTGGAGGTCTGACATGGAACTTGCTTCTTTAACCCTTCCATATCTTTCCCATACACTTACTTTCAAGAACTACATTTCTTCTTGATCAAAATACCTACAGCAGTTTCTGAACTCTAATTCAATCTTTTGCTATTACCAACAAGGCATTCATTGTTTAAAGTAAGGTACAATTTACACAACAATATTCATTCTTTAAGCTTTTAGAAATTGATAGTGTTGGGTAATTGTCATAAGAAGATAATTGGCTGTGGCTCAAATGTAGAACGTGTGCTTAGCATGTGTGAGGACCTGGATTCAATCCCTAGAACCACACATAATTTCCCTCATATCAAAAATACCTCATTCT
>RJWM01042299.1:0-14473 GCA_004363535.1 Dasyprocta punctata | reverse complement strand
ACCTCAAAAACCTCACTTACTTCTTTGTTCCCACGATTCTGGCGCTCCTCTGCTGCTTAAAGGACGTGGGTCCCGGGGTCTAGCAAATCACAAGCATACGAGTGAGTGCTAGGATATTCGAACCTCGACCACAAAGAGATGAATCCCCCTTGTGCCGAGAAGAAACGAAGCTCTCCCGGGGCGACTATCTCAAACCGAAGAAGATAACCCTTTTTAGCAAAAGTATGTCGTCCTACTTTCCTAAAATGTAAAGACAATGCCAGAGCCTTCATCTTCCCCCATTCTCAAATCCCTGCCCCAGAGAGAGGCTCTAAAAAGGGCAAAAAAGAAAACAACGGATATGGGAGGGATTTGAGGACATAAAAAGAACCGAAACTCACGGCGATGTGGCGAGGAGCGAGTACAAGAAGGTGGGGAACAGGAAAAAAAAAAAAAAGGTGGGAAACGGGGGACAGGTGGATCTGATTTAAAAGGGTGGGGCCTATGGTGGGGTCTGATAAAACCAACTCTTTGAGCATGAGACAAAAAAGAGGAGATGCACGTTCCCGGCTCGACAGCGCTACCTCTAAAGCATAACGGTCACGCCAAGAAACTCACGGCGGGGACTGCACCGAGTCTGGAAGACATCACTCCCTCTCCACGCCTAACAATTTCACCCAAGGGCTCCGTCCAGACCAACGCCACTTCCGCTCTCCTCTCCTCTCCCGGATGTGGACTCACTGCCGCCTAGCCCGGGTCTGAACGCCTACTTCCGCCTAGCAGCTTCCAAGGGGGCTGCTGCGGGAGGCAGTCACGTGACGACCAACTGAGTCCACGGAGACCCCGCCCCCCATTGCGGCGCAGGACCCGGGAGGCTGGGGGAGGGGCCGTGTATGGAGTCCGCGCCAGACGTGTCCGCTGTCCCCTGCTCCATCCCTGCTCCATCCCTTTGCACAACGTCGTGCGTTCCTCCCTTCACCCACCCCGCAAGTGATCTTGTAGGTGCACGTGGAGCTCAATGATTGCCCCTTTATTGATCTTCGGGAAATGACAGACTCATTCTCGCTCCCCTCCCCCGTTGTAGAGAGGCCTTTCCTCGCAGAGGAGGCGGGAATTGGGAGGCAATGGCTGAGGAGGAAAAAAGCCGGGAAAGGGGAGCTAGATAAAGAATTGAGGGAGACATCTATACTCTGCCAGCTTCAGGCCTCCAACCGTGCCCTGCTTTGGGATTTTTTAGCCCCGTCTGAGTAACTCTTGAAGACTCTTGAGGGCTCTCCGTAGGGCGGCTGTCCTTGAGTCTCTCCTTAGCGGGGCTGTGATGGGTTTTCTCAACGCGGGGACTGCGACTGCCTCGGCTCCTCTCAGAGTGGCTGTGCCGGGTTCGCTCAGGAGTCCTGAGATGCCCTCTCTCCGAGTGACTGTGCCGGCTCCTCTCAGAGGGACTGTGACGGGTGGTCCCAGAACTGTGGCCTCTCCTCTCACTGCCATGGCTCCTCTCCGAGGCACTGAGGCGTCTCCTCGCTGAGGGTCTGCGACGCCTCTTCTCCGGGGGGCTGCGACCTCGCCTCTGTGAGGGACTGCGACATCGCCTCTCAGCGGGACTGCGACATCGCCTCTCAGAGGGACTCTGACGCCTCTGCCTCCTCTCTGAAAGACTGTGACTGGTCCTCTCTGAGGGCCTTCGACGCCTCCTTTCCAGGGGACTGGGAAGGCGGCCCTCAGAGGGGCTGCGATGGTGTCTCTGAGAGGGGCTGCCCTGGCTCCTCTCAGAGGAATTTTGTCGGGTTCTGTCCCTGTAGGACCTGTGATGGGTCTGCACCTTGTGTGTGTCTTTATCTTTGAGATGACTCTGCCAGGTTTTCTTCCGAAGGGAACCGGATAGATTTCTCCCTTGTGCCTCAGGTCTGGTCCTTGGTTTGGGCAAGTTCGTAGATTCTTGGCTGGAGATTTCATCTCTGTGGAAGTTTTTCTTTGCACTGCTGCTACTGACATCTTGACCTGGACCCAAAGGCTGAGTGATTGAGGTAGTGTGGAAAGTAATTCCTCTTTGGGAAGCTGTGGGCTTGGCCAGTTGTGGAGGTCTGGGATGAGAAAAGCTATCTCTTTTTGACTGTTGAGCTGATTCTCTCCATGGGTCGCTCCTTCGACAAAATGCGTCCTCCTGCCTAGTGGTTGGACTTGTTGTCCTTTGCTTGACAACTGGCATCTTCTCTCTTTTGCTATCTCTTGGCAAGTGGTAGTCTCTAGATTTTTGTTGTGAATTGTAGTTTTCACTTGTCCTGTCCTCAGACTTCTGACCAACAAAAGGCAGAATTCTGTGCGCTGTTTGGAATACCTGCTTTAGGCCTTGAAGAAACAGTCTCACAAACTTGGGATGGGAGGATTTCTTAGGTTGTCTTTTTAAAGAAGCAGTACTTGTCTGAGTTGCTCTAATCCTCTTCCTCTTTAAAGTGGCTGATAATTCCCTGGAAGGACTGTCTATTGTGGGTCTACTGTATGTGTGGAACTTTGTGTTTTGTGATCTAGGTACCTTTGTGATTCTTTTCATTGGATGTTTTGAGTCAGAGGACTTTTCCATTCTTGCTTTAGCGAACTTTTCATCATGATTGCTTTCAGAATCACTCTCTGATAGGGAGTGAACTTTAGGGAATTCATAGTGCTCACACTCTCCAATTTCTGTCTTTCTGACTAATTTAGGGCTGCTCCATTGCTTTCTCTTGATATGGACTTGGAAAGAAGCAGGAGACTGGGAAGACTGAAAATCTATTGTGGGACCAATACCCTTGGAAGCTGGAGGATAAATTTTAGCTTTCTTTCGTGATAGTGACATAGGACTTCTTAGTATGGTATGTCTGTCTTTTCCATACTTTGAGACTTGTCTTTTTCCAGTTCGCAATCTAAAGCCAAGACGCAGCCGAACCTTACCATGGCCTTCAGGAGTGCTCACGAGGTGGAGCTGTGGATAGATAAGAATATAAGGCCCAGAAGAAGTATGCAAAGTAGTATGATTGCAATTAAATCCTGAACATTGGCCACACTGTAGGCAGATGGGATATTTTAGGACAAGACCTGAAGCCAGAGGTGGAGGCACATCAGGAGGTATTTGACTTCTTAGGAGTTTTGCAGCAATTTTTAGCTGTAGATCTTGCAGAAGGTGGGACTGTTCTGAAAAGTCATTCTTGGCCTGAGAAAGGTAACTTGGTTTTTGGGAGTGGAGAGGCTCAAAAATCCTTGTCTGTGAATCACTCTGTGATAGTCTGGGATGGGAAAACCTATCAGTTTTTGGCTGTTGAGATGATCTCCATTGGTCTGCCCCTCCCCAAAATATGTCCTCCTGCTTAGTGATTGGACTTGTTGCCCTTTGCTTGACAACTGGCATCCTCTGTCTTTTGCTATCACTTGGTAAGTGATAGTCCCTAGATTTTTGTTGTGAATTGTAGTTTTCACTTGACCACAAATTGTCTATCCTTGCCTGTGAATCACGTGATTCACAGGGAGTAAGATCTTCCCTATTGTGAAAGATCCTGAGGGAAGTTGCTGAGTCTGCTAGGGTAGGAAGCTGGCCCCCGACACATGACAATGGCATGTACTGAGTGACTTCTTGGGATTTATCTCTGAGCTTTGAGTTTGCTTTCTTTATTCTCAGTCTAGTCCCAGAGTATTGCTGTATTATGGAAGATGTGAAACCACGTGTCCACATCCTTAAACCCATTCTTTTTTCATAATCATGGCATAAAGTGTGCCTCTGAATATAGTTTTTGAACACTGAAGGCTTTGAAATAGTAGCTGGACCCTTCTGTAGCAGGGGCTGGGAAAATTCCATCAGTTCAGCTGGAACTCCAAATAAATTCTGAACAGATTGACCAATATCTGCACAGGATCTTTTTGCTAAACATGTTCGAGAACAAAGCTTTCTTTCCATAGTGGTTCCTAAGACATTCCCCAGCATTAGCATAGTGGAGAGATATTTTCTAGGTAGTCTCTGCCTAGAGGCATGACTCTCCCAGACATTCTGTTGTCTCCCCAGGAAAGATCGACTAGGGCCTCTTTGAGCCCCTGGTCCTGCCTGAAAGGACCCAGGTAGTGATCTCCAACTTGGTAGTGGATGTTGGGAATAGCTCTGGAGTGAGTCCTCTAATTCCTCCATCTTCTTCCCTGTAGTTTCTTCCTTAGATATGATAGCCACTCCTGGGACCTCAGGATTTGGGGTTTCCACACTGTTCACTGTCTTGTCAGAGGGTTGATTATGAAGGGCCAAAGGACGTGTTGGAGATTGTTTCATAAAAGGGTCTATGTAGGCGTCTTCATGCTGCAAAATGTCTGTACCAAGGTTTTTCATATCCATAGCTGTCCATACTTTTGGTATCCCAGAATCCTGAAGTTCTCCTAATTCATATGTTTTAACAGAGCTTGAGATCAGTGGGGTTGAAGGGTTGTGAGGGAATTTAGAGAAATAATTCTTAATTTGTAACTCTTCTCCTGATGTTAACTCTTCCGAGTCCCCATTCTGGTACACCTGTTCTTGAGTCAAATCCTCATATTCTATAGCCTTAGGAGGTTCTTTCATTATCCCTATGGATTTTACAAGCTGAGTCAATACTGTGGGTTCCTCAAATGAAGATGTTTGCTGTGAGGCTAATTCTGCAGATTTTATTTGAATATTTAGAGTTGAGGTTAATTCCACAGGTTTTACCAGTTCTTGAAGATATGGCCTTGGATGTAAATCTAAACAATCCGTTACTTCAATCCTTGATCTTGTGGCTACTCTTATTGGTTCTACAAACTGAGGAATTGGTCCTGCTGCTAATTCCTCAGATTTTACAATTTGAAACAGTGGCCCTGGGATTAACATGGTCTTTACGATCTGAAACCCTTTCAACTCAGTTGTTTCCAAAGTTTGGTGTGTTGGGTTTGTGATTAATTCATTAGATTTCACATTGTGTAACCATGGACTGGTGGTGAGCTCAGAGGATTCTGTGATTTGATAACTTGTTCTCAGACACTGATTCCCAGATTTGACTTTTTGAGGCAGTACCCTTGGTGCTAACTCCACAGGTTTTGCAATTTGTTGCAGAGATAATGAAGATAATTTTGGAGGTTTAACAATTTGCAACTTTGGCTCTGGAGTCAACTCTAAAGGATTCATACCTTGTTGCTGTGATTCGGGAAACAAATTTGAAAATTTGACACTAGATAGCGCTGGTCCTGGTAAGAACTTACTAGTTGGCTCTGGTGCCAATACTACTGATTTCACACCTTGCCATCCTAAGTTCAACTCTTGGCTATTTATACCTTTCTGTTGGGATCCTGTGCCTAGTTCCACAGACTGCAAATTTTGAAAATGTAATTCCAGTGCAAATACCTCATATTTTAAGTCCTGCAGCCCAGAGCCTGAAATCAGTTTTACAGAGTCTGCACCAGAAAGCAATGGTTGTTTCCTCATTTCCTCAGACTTTACATCTTTAAGCAGTGGATCTGGTAATACTACCACAGATTTCACATCATTTAATGGAGGCCCTGAAGTGAACACAGGTTGTGCAACTTGCTGCTTCCATTGAAGTTGGTTCTCTGAAAATTGGACTTGAAACTTTGTCCCTGGAGTTAACTCAGAAGATTTCATTCCTTGAAAGTATGGTTCAGAATTGACTACTACAGATGTCTTGCTTTGAATTTTTGTCCTTGAATTCAACTCACAAGACTTTATTCCTTGAAGTTTTGAAACTGGAGTTAATCCAGCTTTCACATCTTGTAAATGTAGCCCAGGGTTGCACCCTGTAGAATTTGCACACTGGGGTTTGGGCCCTGAAGAGGATGCAGAAGTATTCACACCCTGAAAATGTGGCCCAGGGTTGCACCCTGTATAGTTTACACACTGAGGTTTTGGTTCTGAAGAGGATGCATAAATATTCATACTCTGAAAATGTAGCCCAAGGTCACAACCTGTAGAATTTGCACACTGAGGTTTTGGCCCTGAAGAGGGTGCACAAGTATTCACACCCTGCAAATGTGGCCCAGGGTTGCACCCTGTAGAATTTGTACACTGAGGTTTTGGCCCTGAAGAGGGTGCACAAGTGTTCACAACCTGCAAATGTGGCCCAGGGTTGCACCCTGTAGAATTTGCACACTGAGGTTTTGGCTCTGAAGAGGATGGAGAAACATTCATACCCTGCAAAGGTTGCCCAGGGTTGCAACCAGTAGAATTTGTACAGTGACTTGTTGGCCCTGAAGAGGATGCAAAAGAATCCACATCCTGCAAAAGTGGCCCAGGGTTGCATTCAGTAGAATTTACACATTGAGATTTTGCCCCTGGAGTGCACGCAGAAGAATTCGCACCTTGCAAATATGATTCAGAGTTGCACCCAGTAGAATTTATACACTGAATTTTTGGCCCAGGAGAGGATGAAGAGGAATCTACCTCTTTCACATGTAGCTCAGGATTGCACCCAGTAGAATTTACACACTGAGGTTTTGCTCCTGAAGTTCGGGCAGAATTCACACCTTGAAAATGTGGTTCAGGACTGCACCTGGTAGAATGCATACACTGAAGTCTTGACCCTGGAGTACATGCAGAAGAATCCACATCATTCAAATGTGGCTCAAGGTTGCATCCAATAGAATTTACACACTGAAGTTTTAGTCCTGGAATGGATGCAGTAGAGTTTATACCTTGCAAATGTGGTCCAAGAAAGAGTACCTTAGATTTTGTGTCTTGAAACTCTGTTATAGGTTTCAGCTCAGATGATTTTATACCTTGTAACTGTGACCCAGTATTGAAGGTCACACAATTTTTACATTGAATCTGTGATCTTGAATTCAATTCAGAGGATTTCCCATCTTGTAATTCAGACTCATGCTCGAATTCTAGAGGTTGCTTATCTGAAAGCTTGTTTTCTGTTCTTAGGTCAAAAGACTTTATCCTTTCCAACTGAGGCCCAAGGTTGAACTCTGAAGACTGCATACCCGGGAGCTTTGTTCCCTGGCACAGTTCAGACGATCTTACATCTTGCAACTGTTCTTCAGAAGTGAATGCCATAGATTTCACATCTTGAATCCTTGTCCCTTGAACCAACTCAGAAGATTCTTGGCTTTGATTGTGTGGTCCAGAATTAAAGCCCACTATCTTTTCACCTTGAAGTTTTATCCCTGGTGCCACTTCAGAAGATTTTACACTTTTAAAGTGTGGTCCAGATTTCATACCTGAAAACTCTCTCCCCAGGATCAAATCAGATTTCTCGCCTGGTAACTCTGGACTAGATTTTCTTTCTGCACATCTCACACCTTGAAGCTTCTCACCTACGATCATTTCAGAAGATTTCACACCTTGTAAGTATGGTTTGGAACTGAAGTTGATAGATTTTACATCTTGAAGCTTTATACCCATGATCAACTTAGAAGATTTCACATCTTGTAACTGTGGGCCTGAGTTGAATTCCATCAGTTTTGTTTCTTGAAGCTTTGTCCTAGGTATTGACTCAGAAGATTTTACACCTTGCAACTGTGGCTGAGGTTTGAAATCTGTAGATTTGACACCCTGAATCTTGTTTTCCATGGTCAAATCAGAAAATGGTATACCTTTCAACTGTGAGCAGGAGCTTAACTGAACACATTTTATATATTGAGACTTTGTCTCAGGTGTCAACTTAGAACATTTTGAATTTTGCCACTGGGACCCACAGTCTAACTCCTCAGATTTCATACCTGGAGGTTCTGTTTGAAGAGCCAATTCAGGCGATTTCATCCTTTTTAAGCCTAGCAGAGAGTTCAGCTCTACAATTTCATCACTTTGTAATAGTGGCCTTTGACTTAATATCCCGGATTTCATTTCTTGAAGCTGTGGCTCTTGTGTAAACACTAGAGACTTCATACCTTGAAGTTGTGTTCCTGGGAATGACTCTATATGTTTCACTTGCAGCTGTAGTCCTGGCATCAACTCAGGAGATTTCATATTTTGCAAATGAAGCTGTGATTTCAATACCATGGATTTTATATCACAGAGCTTTGATGTTGAAGTTGGATCATGTGATTTCATACTTCTAAACTCTGGCCCAGATTTTATAACTTGGAACTCTGGTCCTGGCATCCTCTCAATAGACTTCATACTTCCAAGCTGTGGCCCTTGGCAGATTTCTGCAGATTTCCTTCCTTGAAACTGTGACTCTTGGGTTGATCCAAATTTTTTCCTGTTTTGTAGCTCTGACCCTGGGAACAACTCAGGGGTTTCCCCACACTGTACCTGCTGCTTAAGGTCCAATTCCATAGATTTTGTACCTTGAAGCTTTGGCCCTCTAGTCAATTCAGATGACTTCAGACCTCCTGAGTGTGTAGAAGATTTCAACGCTGTAGATTTGACACCTTGAGATTGTGCCTTCAAATTTAATCCTAGAGATTTCACGCCTTGGAACTCAGGGCCTGGTATCCACTGCAAAGATCTCATATTTCTAAGCTGTGGCTCTTTGTTTAATTCCACAGTTTTCATACCATCTAGCTGTGGCTCTGAGGTTGATGCAAATGTTTTCCTGTTTTGCAGCCATTGTCCTGGGAGCCATTTAGGAATCTTCACACACTGTAACTGTGATTTAGGATTAAACTCTATAGATTTTGGTCCTTGAAGTTTAGGCCCTAGAGTCAATTCAGATGCCTTCATTCCTCCTGACTGGATAGAAGATTTCAATTCTTCATGGTTAGTACTTTGAGATTTTGATCTGAGACTTAACCCTACAGAGGTCGCACCTTGGAACTCAGGTCTTGATAGCCACTGAATGGTTTTCATATTTCTAATCTGTCGCTCTTTGTTTAACTCCGCAGTTTTTGTATCTTGAAGCTGTGTTCCTGGGGTCAACTTGGGAGATAGCCTACCTTGCAACTGTGCTTCATATTTCAATTCTTTAGCTCTTACATCTGGTTCTGGAGCCAATTCAAATGATGTCACATCTTTCAACTGTATCTTGGAATTGAGGTGTACAGATTTTGTACCCTTAGATTTTGGCTCCGGAACTAACTCCAAAGACATTATACTGTCTGACTCAAATCCTCTCTTCAGTTGTTCTAAATTTACATGTTTCCATCCTGGTAAGTTTACAAATATCTGACTATCCTGTCCAGGATCAAGAGTTAAACTCACTGGTGTCACCCCTTGAAATCGTTGCTTTGGATCTAAATCCATGGATTTTACTCCTTGAAACCTTTGTCTTCTGGTTACATTCACAGATTTTGTCTCCTGCCCCTTTAGCCTTGAGGTCAACCTCACAGATTTTTCACATTGCAGCTGTGGAACTGGAGTATCCTCTACAGATTTTAAATTTTGCAGCTTAGTAAATGGAGTAATAGTCACAAGTTTCATATCTTGCATTTGTGGCTCTGAAGTCAGTTCCTCAGGTTTCATATTCTGTATTTGAGGCCTTTGAAGAACTTCCGTTGATTTAACAACTTGAAGCAATGGATCTGGTGGAAAAGCCATGGAATCCTTGCCTTGCCCAAGTTTCAGTTCCATAACTCTCAAATTTTGATCCTTTGTACCTGCGACTAACTCAGTTTTCAAATTTTGAATTCTCGAACCTGGAGTCACCTCCACAGATTTTGCACTTTCTGGCAGGAGATTGGAGATTAACTCCATAGGTTTTGGACCTTCTAGACATGGTCCTGGAGTTAAGACTACGGTTTTCTTATCTTTCAACTGTGATCCTGAAGGCATCAACTCCGATTTTAAGCCTTGAAGCTCAGAACCTGGGCCCAGCTCCCCAGCCTTTATGCCTCCTGACTGTGGCCCTGGGCTTAATACCATTGATTTGACTTCTTCTGGGTTTGGCTTTGGTGTTAACTCCACAGATGTCCTATTATCTGGCTGTGGTTCCAAGGTCAGCTTCTCAGATTTTAAACCGTGAGGCCCTGAGACTGTGGTGTGCTCCACAGGTTTTGTATCTTCTAGATGTGGCTCTTGGAGCAATTTAGAATATTTCATGCCTTGTGACTGTTGTCCTTTGGTCGACTCTGAATGGTTTACACATGGTAACTGTGTCCCAGTTGCCAACTCCACAGATTCTACATTTGGTATCTGTAGCTCTGAGACTAATTTGTAAGAAATTTCATCTTCAAAGCTGGGTACTTGGCTCACTGTTACATATTTTACACCTTGAAACTGTGATTCTGGTACTAATAATTGTGGTTTAACTCCTTGCCTTTCTGGCTGTGAGGTCAGCTCCAAAAATTTTACACCTTTCAGCTGTGGCCCTGAGTTTAACTTCGAAGATTTCATACCCTGACTTTGAGTGCCTGGTGTTAAACTTGAAAATTCAACATCTTGTAGCCATGGTTCTTGGTTAAGCCCCACCTGCTTCATATCTTGAAACCCTGGAGACATCTTTGCTAATTTGGAATCATGGCTCCCTAACTCTGGAGTCGTCTCTGCAGAATTCACATCATAAATTTGCTCCCCAAATATGACACCTTGAAGCTTTGGCCCTGAAACCAACTCAGAAAAGTTGATATCTTTCTGCCCTTGATTTACTTCCTCAGATTTCACATCTTGAAATTGCGGTTCTGAGGTCAAAATCATAGGTTTCATGCTATGAAAATGTGATCCTTCAGTAGACAGAACAGATTTCATATCTTCAACCTGTAGTCCTTGGTTTAACTGCAAAGAAGATTCTGTTACAGACCCTCCAGACTTTCTATCTTGAAGCTGAACTCCTGATTTGAAACCTGGATGATGTGGCTCTGAAATTGAAACTGAAAATTTGACATCTTGCAAGCATGGCCCTGACTTTAGTTCCACTGGAGCCCACTGTACAGATTTGACATTTTTATGTTTGGACCCTGGGATAAAGTCTGACAATTTGATTTCTTGCATTGGGGAACTTGGGGTCATTTCATCAGGTATCACACCATAATGTAGGGGCCCTGAGGTTAAATCTACAGATTTTTTTCCTTGAACCGACCTTGGTGATAACTTTGAAAATCTGACACTTTGCAATTGTGACCCTGGCGTCAATCCAGAAGATTTGACATTTGATTGCCCTGGGTGTAGATTTAAATCCACAGATTTCACACTTAGGACCTCTGCTCCCTTAGTCAGTTCTTCCAATAAAACACTTTGTAATGTTGCCTCTGGTTTTGGCTTCTCAGATTCTACCTCTTCTGTTCTTGACTGTGGGATCGAATTCACACATTTTGCATCTTGCAAATCTGGTTCTGGATCAGTCTGCCTAGATTTTACTTCCTGGTGCTGTGGCCCTGAGGTCAAGGCAATGAAGTCTGGTTTTGGTCCTGTAATTAATTCTGTAGCTTCTACTACTAATGGGGATGACTCAGAAGTTAATTCAACAGATTTCGAATTTTGCAGTAATGAACCTGATTTCTTGTGTGGTACCTCTGGCCTTAGAGTCAACTCCAGAGAGCTGGTTTCTGAATGTGGTTCTTGGATAGCTTCCTGGCTCTTATCAACTTGAGGAAAAGATAACTTCACAGTTTCTGTGTCTTTAGAGTCTGACTTTAAGGGTACCTCCAACAATGTGGTAACTTTTGAACATGGTTCTAAATTCAGATGAACCAATTTCATACTTTGGGGCTGTGGCTCTGGGGTCAATACCTCTGATTTCACACTTTGTACCTCTGATCCAGATATTAAATCCAGAGATTCTTTTACTGTATGTTGTAATTCTGGAGTCAACTCAGGCTCAGGGTATGTACCTGGGATCAATTTCCCAAATTTCTTGCTTTGCACTTGTGTCTCAGGAGTTGACCTCCTACATTCTGTCCTTTGAGGAGTTTTCATGTCTTTAAGCAATAGTACTGGGGCTACCTCTTCCAAGCTAGTATTTTGTAACCATGACTTTGGGGCCATTTCCACAGATTTTGATTCTTCCACTGGTGATCTAAAGGTCAGTTCTACCATTTTTAGATGTTGACACTCTGGTGGCAGAGCCAAACGAAGACATCGTACACCTTGAAACTGTGAACTGGGGATCAAATCCATAGATTTTCTACTTTGCACCTGTGGTGTGGGTGCCAACTCCTCAGATTTTACACTCTGCTGTTGAAGTTCTGGGACCAAGTCTGTAGAGTTCATACTTGGGATTGGTTGTTCATACTTTACCATTTGTGGGTCTAAACCTGTGATTGTGTCTACAGATTTCATATTTTGTAACTCTGGTCCCATAGTCAGATTTTTAGATTTTACATTTTGCAATCCTGGGGATAATTCTGTAGAATCTGTCAACTTAAATTGTGGTATGGGCTTCACCCCCACATATTTCACACCTTGAAGCAGAGATGTAGTAGTCATTACTGCAGATTGTGTGACTTGTTGCAGAGGCTTTTGATGTATTCCTGTAGATTCTGTATCTTGGTCTACTGACCCTGGCATTGTCTCCAATGGTTCCCTTATTTGATGGTGTGATTGTGTCAACTGTACCGATTTCTTCATTTGTAGCCACGTGTCAGAGGTCACCCCCAAAGTTTCTGTCACTTTATGACTTTGCCTTGGGCTCGCCATTGAATATTCTGGGATTTGATGCCATGAGGTCAACCCTGAAGGATCCATGACTTGATGAGGCAGTCCTGAGGCTAATGACACAGACTCTGTGCCATGACGATATGATGGAGCCAAACCCAGAGGGTCTAGCATGTCAACCTTTAACCCAGAAGTCAATTCCAGAGATTCTTTGCCTGGAGATACTGGCTGAGGAGACAAACCCTCAGATTCTATAATTTGTGACTGTGGTTCTGTGACCAGAACCAAGGGTGAAGGCAGCACTGCTGAGTTTACATTTAGGGAACATATGGATTGCTGTGATGGTGTTAGAATCTTCTGTGCCGATTCCATCATTTTAGGTGGTGACTCTAGAGGTAAACTTGCAGATTCTACAACTCCTAGAGGAGCAATAGCAGTAGGAGAGCTAGGGGTAGAAGTCAAACCATCTGGCTGAGTTGGCTTTGGGGTCAAATTTGCACTTTGAGATGGTAAGCCTGGTATCAAAGCCCCAGATTCTATCTCATGTGACTGTGCTGGCAGAATCTCCCTGAAACTCATGGTTTGCAATAGTGCCACTGGGGTTATTTTCATGTGCTCAGTGACCTGACGTAATGGTGTTGAGGTCATTTCCAATGATTCTGTGTTTTGATGTATTAGGTCTAGAGTAATCTTTACTTGTTCCATGGATTGATTTTGTGACCTTGAAGTCATATTCACTGATACCATGCTATTGTGCTTTAGCTCTGGGGCCATTTCCACAGTTTCTATGTCTGTGTATTGTGGCATCATCGTGTCCAACAATGTCTTCATCTCCACAGACTCCATGGCTTGACCCTGTGGCCTTGGGGTCATTCCTACTGGTTCTGTGATACATGGACGTGATTCATTAATCATTCTCTTAGAATCCATGACTTGAAGCAGTGCTACAGGAGTTATCTTCACATTATCTATGACTTGATTTAGTCTTGAGCCCATCCTGTTTGGTTCTACAACTTGTTGCTGAGTCTTTGGGGTTGCCTCCACTGATTCAGTTATTTGATTTGGTAGTTTGAGAGTTACATGTGCTGTTTCCATGATTTCCACTGGCTTTGCGAACAAATCCACAGATTCTGTCATTTCTGGATGTGTTTCTGGGATCATCCCCATTGAATTCATGACCTGAAGCAATGCCTGTGGAGTTATCTTTATGTTCTCTGTGTCTTTATAAGGAAGCCCTGGTGTCAGCTCCTTATTAGTTGCTTGTGTATTATGCTGCTGAATTCTTGTTTCTAGAAGTTCTATGGTGCTCTGCTCTGTACTAAGGTGTGGCACACGTTTTGAGTCCTTCAGTAAAGCAGTTTCTTCTTGAGTTATATTAACTCCTAAATGTCTGGGAGGTGGGGTGCCCATTGATGTAACCAAGGGTTTGGATCCAGGGATTCTGGGGTCATTCTCATATTGTAACTGCTCATTTGAGGTAAGTGAGTGTGAAGTTTTTGTTTCTGTCCTATTTAATCCAGATTCCACTCCACTATCCACATGGAGCTGAAATGCTGGAAAGTCTGGTGATTTATTGTTGATATTTTGCTCAGTGTTTTGATGAATGAGTGTTGATAACTGGGTTTGGGGGTTCTCTAGTTGAGAGACTCCTTCTGATACCTCAATCAAATAATTCAGCATTGCCCAAGATTTTTTCACAGGCACAGGCACTGATTGTTCCCGCAAAGAATGAACCTTCGCAGACATATGTCCTTCCAGCTTCCCTCTAGGCAAAAAAGAGACCTGGGGCAGAGCCCACCCTGGGAGTCGTGGTCTTCCATTCAAAACAGAACTTGTCCCATGATCAACTACCAAAAGATTCCTGCTCCTTCTCTTCTTTTTTGTTTTCTCTTCTTGTTTGCAGACATTTAGGGGTTCAAACCTAGAGTCAACAAAATAATTTTGTGGTGGTAAGTGTGAAAGAGCTTCCAAATTCTCAAGAAGTTCTGGTTCCTCGGGCTCTGACAGCTGAAAAGGTGGCAGGGATGTGCCTTGGTTCCTGAACAC
>RJWM01042298.1:0-14432 GCA_004363535.1 Dasyprocta punctata | reverse complement strand
CAGGCAAGTGATTTAACAAATTTTAATTTTAATTCAAACAATGATTTGATTGTTTAATATTTTTGTTCTGCCTTGTTTTTAAATGCAAAATATTGGTTGACATTACTATTTATTAGCATTTTTGTCAGTTTACTCCTTCTCTCATCATTCTTTTTTAAAAAAATTTCAATGAACATATATTCGTTGTGCATATTTGTGAAATTCAGTGTAATATTTCCATACATGCATACATGTATTCTTTATCCACCCCTCCCACAATTTCCAAGTTCCAGTAATCACTATTCTACTTTCAGATCTACTTTCTTAGTGTCTGTATGAGAGAGAATATGCAGCACTTGTTTCTCCATGTATGTCTTATTTCACTTAACATAATTTCTGATTTCATCCATTTTGTTGCAAATGATGGAATTGCATTTTTATTTATGGCTGAATAATATTACATTCTGTATATTGATCACATTTTCTTTATTAATCTCACTGAGCACCTATGCCGTTTCCATACTTTGGATATTGTAAATAGTGGCATTGTTCTTGAATTCCATTTTTCATCCTGGCTTCTTGTTCTTTCTAAACTCTTAAAGAAGTTCTTTTGGTGAGTGTCAGTCAACTCTCTGTGGCTTTGGCTGTTTACAAAACATATTTATATTACTTTCACTCTTGAATGATCATGGTTGCTTCCCAAGAGAAGTTTGAATGCATGATTTTTTCATTGGAGATATTTGCCCTTCTCTTTCTGTTTGCCTATAGGATTTTCTCTTAATAGTCTTCCTTTCATTACAAGGCATTTGTTTTTGAAATTGTTTATCCTGCTCATGACTCAATGTGGTTTTGTAATTATTTTGTAAATCTTAAATTGTTTTGCTTTTGTTTTTATTTTATTGACTTTGAGAAATTCTCATCCATTACCTCTATCTGGAATTTCTACTTGAATATAGGTATAGTGAACTGTCCCACTTCTATCCCTTTCCTCGTGTTCTTTATTTCTTTCTCTATGCTATGTTTGCTATTTTTTTCAGTTTTAAGTTCACTAATTCTCTTTCAGTTTTTGTTTGTTTCAATGAGCACATTTCATTTCTTAGATTTCTGCTCAGTTGTTTCTCAAATTCAATTGTTCTTGTTTTCTTATCTCCTACTTTTAAATTAAAGATTCATATTCTTTTGAAATAAAGTTACTATTAATATTTTCAGATGTATAATTTCCTTACCCTAAATGCTAGTGTGACTGTAAGGCTTCTAGAAAGAGATTGAAAAATATCTGTAATTTTTTTAAAATACACTAATCAGTTTTTTCATTATCAGATTTGATTTCGTTTGAGTAGGTAACAAGAAAATTAGCCTGAAGTCCAGGTTCCTATAAATATAGAAAAGCTATTCCAACCAGCCTCAAGGTCTAAACAAGAAGCCAGAATCTGAAAGAAAAACGTTGTTAAGTATGACAGTGAAGCCCAGTCACTCCAAGGGCTTGGGTATAGGTAGGAGCAGCTTCACAGTGGTGTTATCTACACAGTCACACAGAGCCCCACAATTGGTTTAATGCTCTTCTTCTGTCACCATCTTGAACTTCCTTAAAATTTTTGACTGAAAACCTCTTTTATATTTTGAACTAAGTCCTGAAAATTATATAGCTGGTACTGGTACTAAGGGATATCCTGAGGAGACAGGAAGAGGAAGTAAAAGAAAAGCTGAACTTTGCTGACCCCAGTGCATTGTGGGTAGAAGAAACATACAGCCAGGAAAGACTGTGAGTGAGACACATGGATTCCTACTTGTTGGCCCAGGAAAAAAGAAGACTTTATATAATTTAAAAGGAACATTAAAGGTGGGATCCTTTTTACCTCATTTAGCACTTAGGACTCTGGAAGGAGAATTCAACTCCCCCCAACAAATACATAGGAATTAAAAAGTAATCTGAAAGAGACTTTAAAATGAAAGCATTTTTTGAATTTTCAAAGCAGGATTTAAAATTTACTCACAATATATTCAGGTGAACACAGAAAATGTAATTTAAAGGCATTTTCTATTAATTAACCTAATTTTCATCAATAGTTCCCATCCATAAAGAAGTAGGAGGAGAAGTAAAAAATTTAAGTCAAATTCAGTAAACATAATTGGAACAATCTTTTTAAGTTTAGTTTTCAGTATATTGATTTAAATATATTTCTGTCTCACTTAAGTGAAGTGATTGGTTCTTTATACTTCTACTTGTTTCCTTGCCTCTCTAAGGTGACATGTGAATACCTGGTGGGATGTTGCAAACATGGACACGTGGTGGTGGTGGCAGGGAGTCTTGCATCTCCTGCAGGGTTCTGGATCCTCACTGGCCTCCACCATATGAGAACTCCTTGGTTCCCAGTGCCTGCTCACTATGCTATCAGTGTACATCTCTGAAGCTATATAACTTGAGATTTAACTCTCTCACTTTGGTAAAAGTCAGATTTGCCCCACTGCTTCTGACCCCTCTAAGTGTCTTCCATATTGTCTATGCTGTCAGGCATGGGTTATTCACCCACACTCTCTGTGGCAGGTCACGCTGCTCTTGCTAGGACAAGCCTGGCAGAAGGGCCACAGATTCAGTTCAACTGCCTTCCAGATCAATTTAAGGCTAGTGACCAATTCAGGACATTCTGTGATTTCATTTCTTCTTGCCCCTCTGGGTTTAGTTTCCTTCTTCACTTCTGGCATCTGAAGATTTATCTTTTTTCCTGTCAAGCCTGGCTTGAAATAAATTACTTTTCTGTTTGATTCCACATTTCTGTTTGAAGAATGATACTCTGTCTGCCATCTTTTCTGGAAGTCCCAGGATCTTACTTTTGCTAGTAATATATTTTAAAACCCTCTTTTTCAGAGGCTAAGGAAAATACTTCACTTTATCCTCTTAAAATCAATACAATCTCAATTAATAAAGTTTTGGTATGTATTTTTCTCTTTTTTGTTATCTAGAATACAGGGAATTTTTTTCTATGTAGTAACCCTTCTGATTTTCCTCTATTCACTAAAATAATTCCTCAACAGGAATAAGATCCTGTGAGAGAGTATTGTATACTGTGTCCATTCCAGGACACAAATACAAGTATTCTAATTAATTATTTAGTAATTCCTATAGGAGCATTTATCACTACAAGGCATCCAGAAGAGGCAAATTCTTTGTCTATATGGATCATATAATCTACTTGGAGAATTAAGGTTGCATGAAATAATTAAGTAATATCATAAGTGTGTAGTTTAACAAGTGTTCATATCCATGCCCCTAAGAACACCTATCATGAGCTTTGGGGAAAAGGAAAAATTGCTCTTGACTAGGTGTTCTGTGAAGAAGCTCTTATGGAAAAGGCTCATCCTGAGTTGAAAGCTGAGGGATAAACTGGTGTTTAGTAAGTTTGGAAGAGAAGTAGTGTTGCAGTCTCATATTGATGTAGCAGTGATATCATGGATATTTTCTTCCTATGTCTTTTCCAATTAGAAATAAGTTTATGCAGTAATTTTTGATCACAAATAAAATGCATATTTACTGTAGAAACATTGTATAGAAAATGAAGCACCAGCTATAACTCTACAGGGCCAACTGATGAGATTTTGATTTTATAATTTGTCTTTTCTATGTATATTTGTTTTATAAAAGTAAAAACTAGAATCATATTGAATTTTTTCCTGTTTTTTTTTCTTCTTTTTCATTTCTTATCATAACTGTTTTTGATTCAAATAAGATTCTTTTAAATCATATTTTTTGAGACAGGATCTCATTATATAGTTCAAACTGGCCTTGAACTCACTGGGCTGGCATTGAATTTGCAGCAATGCTCCTGGATCAGCCTCAAAGTATGTGCCACCATGCCCTGCTAAAACATAATTTTAAATGACTGAATAATATCTATCGTATTTTTAAACAATGTCATTTGTGGATCATGGGACAAAGTCAGGTATTTGAGTGCTCAAGATTCACTTGCACATTCTTCCATAAAAAAAGAACCCTGGAGAACCTGCCATGTTGGGTCAGGGAGGTTCCAACCAGAAGACAACTAGCCTGCCTTCCTGGTGAGTAGTGTGACCAGCATGGACTCCAGGAAGAGAATGATCCATGCCTCCTAAGAACCTGCCATGTTGGGTCAGGGAGGTTCCAACCAGAAGACAACTAGCCTGCCTTCCTGGTGAGTAGTGCAACTGGTGCAGACTCTAGGAAAAGAATGATCTGTGCCTCCTGTGCTCCTACTGGCACAGGGGCTGAGAATCAATCCCCCCCACCCCCCACCCTCCCGCCGTAAGCAACCTGCTGGTTCAGTGGACCAGCTAAGTTGATAGCAACTAAGGTACATAAAGCAACTACATGCTTGTATTGTTTGGTTCATTTTGCAGGCCTGGGGCCGGCAGTCTGAGCATCTCTTGGGAGGATGACAGTATGCAATGTAGCAAACATGGGGGATTCCCTTCTGTCTTGTCTTTGAGGCCCAATATTGTTCTCATTGTTTTGCTTTGTTCTGATTAATCCTTTTTTGCTTTATTTCATATTCTGTTTTGATTGGTTTTATTCTGTTTTGTTTTTGGTCTGATTTTACTGTACCTGGTGGAATGGTCAACTATTGTGAGGATCACAAGATATACTATAGTAGTTGTTGTTTTCCTAGTGTCTTGCTTTGAAGTTCTGTACCAGTTCTACTGCTTTGTTTTGATTGACTTTGTTCTGTTATGTTTTGCTGGATTTTACTATCTTTAAAATAAAATTTAAAAAAAGAGAACCCTAATTTTATTCGGATCTATACTATGTCCAATTAAATGTTACATTTCTTACTCTCTTTTGAGTAGATGTGCCTATTGACCAAGTTTTGCCCAATGGTACGTAAGTGTAACACTTATTATCAATTTGAAAGAGACTTTTTAAAGTGGTAAACACCTGTAATCCCAGCACTTTGGAGGCTGAGCCAGAAGGATCAGAAATTCACGCCCAGCCTGGGAAAATTATCAAATTAGTAGGACTCTGTCTCAAAATTTAAAAAAGGGCTGGGGATTTAGCTCAGTGTAAAGGTACTGGGTTCAATCTTCAGTACAGAAATGAATAAATAAAAATAAAAGGAGATGACTTAGTGGAGAACAGCTCCTCTTTGCTTTTGCCTTCTATCATTTTTCTGCTGCATGGAATGAGGAGGTGATGGCTGGAGATCTGGCAGGCTCCTTGGTTTATGAAATGATCTTGATCCTTGATGGATCTGGTCCTAACTGACACTGGAAGGTACCATATGCCCTGGACGTCCTATCTCTCAATCTCTTTTAGGTGAGAAATAAATATATTTCTCTTCTACTTACATAATGATTATCTTAAATTTTAAAAATAAAAAAAAATTTTAATTGACATAAAGTTTATGTAATTATCATGTACAACATGTTTAAAAATATATGTATATACAAACCTCTGGGCATGGTGGCACATGCCTGTAATCTCAGCACTTGGGAGGCTGAGGCAGGAGAATCATTGTGAGTTCGAGAGCCTGGGCTACAAAGTGAGTTCAAGGCTGGCCTGAACTGCATAGTGAGACCCTGTCTCAAAAAACAGGGCTGGGGATTTAGCTTAGTGGCATAAGCACCTGCCTGGCAGGTGTGAAGTTGTGAGTTTGATCCCCAGTACAAAAAAAAAAAAAAAAATATATATATATATATATATATATACACACACACACATATATATATATACATTGTAGAATAGCTAAATATAGTTAATTAACATATGTATTCACCCATGAAGTTATCATTTTTGTGATAACATTTAAAATCTCAGTAATTTTCAAGAATACAGTATGTTGTTAACTATAGTTAGCGCGTTATACAATAGATATTTTAAACACATTCCTCTAACTGTAATTTTGTATTCTTTGACCAACATTAAGTATTTTCTTATGTGCATATAACCTAATTCTAACTAATATAGATAGGCTGATTCTAACTTCTTGTTATTGAAAGCTATGCTTGGACCTACTTGTTCGAATATCTCTGAAGTTTTTTCTGAGTAATCATAGAATATTTTTCTAGATGTTGAATTATCAATTGAAAGACTTACAGACTTTTTTTTTTTTTACTGTTTTTGAAGTATCTTGCCTAATTGAAGAAGTTATTCTTAGTGGGAATTCGCTTGAGCAAGGAACAAGTGAAATAGGAACACATATCCTAAATGTGTGCCTAAAATGCTACCATTTCCTTTACTAGAAAGGGTAATGAACCATACTCAAAATGATAAAAAGTAAAACAAAACAAAAAGGCAATGAAAATAGCTGTGTTTCAAGGCTACTAGGTAGTTCTAGTACTTAGTACCTAGATCTCATTAAGATCTTCATTTAAATTAAACTGTAAAGCAATAGCCCAAAACAAACAAAACCTACTACTGGGATCAATTTCTTCCCCTGGTTTTAGTATGCTCTGGACTGAGAGATAATTAATGTTAGTAGATATGTAAGTTAGTAGTTCTCAAATGTAATCACACACAGAAGTCCATCTAACGCCTGTTGGAAAATGTGGATTCCTGAGTTTTACCTCTAGGTATTCTAATTCATGTTTTGAGTAGGGCCTTGGAATATGCATTTTAACAGGCACACCATTTTGGGAAGTACTAATCCAAATATTTTAAAGATTTTTTCAGCTATTGCCTGAAATCCTATCCATTAGAAAGTCTCATTACTTCACTGCCTATTAGTCCTTCCAGAGAAGCTGACCAAGGATAAGCATAGAGGCGTAACTGAGATTGGCATTTCTGCTCTTTTCCATCATTTGATTGGCATCCTGTAGCTCTGGATGTAAAGTAATGGCCACACTAATGAATAATGGATATGATATTTTAGAAATTATTTAATGTATTTTTTATTCCTCTTAAATCAAGATGCCATATGGCTCCCTATCCTTTTAATCAATGAGTTTCAATGCTTCAGGGGCAGGGCAGTCACTGGCTAGAACACCAAAGTCATCGCTCAGCTTTGACTGTCAAATGAAGCTTTTTATGTATTTTATCCCGAGGGAGAAAGTGCTGTTGGAAGCTAGGCTGCATCAAGAGAGAAAAGGAATTTCTAAATTTCCAAAGCTTCCTTTATATATCATTTATTTCTAATCTTATTGGATTCTTATTAGAAAATGAGATCTGTAAAATCTCTCCTTTTCATATTTTCTTGAGGTTTTCTTTGTAGCCAAGTATATGATCAATTTTGGTAATATGTCTTTCCTTCAATGGCTGTCAAGTTCTTTAGCTATTAAAACAAGTGAGCTGATTGTAATATTCAGTTCCTCTGTGTCTGTATTTATTTTTTGTCTCCTAGATCTCACTGATTTAAAAGAAGTATATTAGTCTCTTCCACTGTATTTTATTCATTCGTTTTTTGAATATTGAATATTCTTTTTGAATTTAAATTTCATTTTTATCAAAGCAATATTCTTTCACAGTCAGGTTGTACTCTGATGCTTAAAATAACAAGAAAAAAACCACATGATCCTGTTGCACTCCTTTTCTCCAAATTATCACTCCCCAGGGGCAACCACTTTCAACTTTTTTTGCTTTATCTTTTGGTTGTTACCTCCGTATTTCAAAATTACATGTAACTTTGACTTTTAAATTTTAAATATCATCTATTAATTTCCTACTTTGGAAAATGAGTTTGGGGAGAAATGAAGATAAATAACTATATTCCCTCTGCCACATTTAGAGTCTTTAAAGAGAAAAGTGGTTAAAACATGGACCCAATTTCCTCCTCTCCAGGCTAAAACCCCAGTTGGGGGTAAGTGAATACTAGAAATAATAAGATGTATTTTTTAAAATATTGGGTACTTATTGTTCTAGTGAAAATGCCCTCATGAACATTCTAATGGGAGATTCAGACAATAAACAAATATGGAAAATATACATCAACATCGCTTGGTTAAAAAATGCTATGATGCCGGGCGTGGTGGCGCACGCCTTTAATCCCAGCACTCGGGAGGCTGAGGTAGGCGGAGCGTTGTGGGTTCGAGGCCGGCTTGGGCTACAACGCGAGCGCAAGGCCGGCCTGAGCTACACAGTGCGACCCTGCCTCAAAAAACCAGGGCCGGGAGTTTGGCTCAGTGCCTTAAGCGCCTGCCCTGGTAGGCGAGAGGTTGTGAGCTCAATCCCCGGTGCCGCAAAAAAAAAAAAAAAAAAAAATGCTATGATGAGACGTAGCAAAACAAAACAAAAGAAGGAGGCAGATAGGATGGGGAAGTGGGGTTTAGGATGCACTGACTGAGAAGACAGCATCTGAGCAAGTGACTGAAGTAAGTAAGGGAACCAGCTAAGAAAAGTAGGATGCAAGAAGGGCAGAAGTAGGCCATAAGGTCCAGAAGGCAAGGACAGGGCCCAGTGGCAGGGAGGAGTGTCAGATTGCATAAGATCTTGCAAGTACTTCGGCTTTTACACTAAGATGGAAACTTCTAGAGGCTTTCAAATAAATGTGTGTTCTGATATGAACTTAGTTCAAAGAGATCGCTCTGATCTTAGTTGAAAGAGATCACTTGAGCACAGAGTGAAGAGAGACAAAGGTAGAAACTAGACAGTCAGGGGACTAATGCCATAATCCAAGTGAGAGAGAGAGAGACAGCAGGACTTGAACCGGAGTGCAGTAGTGAAGACACTGTGACATGTGAATTCTGGGTATATTTTGAAGGTGAGGTCAGTAAGCTTTGCTGATGGATGGGCCTTGGCAATCTGAGAGGAAGAGATCAGACAAGGAATTTTTGCATAAGGAATTAGAAGGGTAGAATTGTCACTTCCTTCAACAGGGAGGATTGTGGAAGGAAGTTTATTCAGTTGGGAACATATCAAGTTTAAAATGCCTCTTGGTCATCCAAGTGAAACTGTAAACTAGACAGTTGGATATTTGAATCTGTAGTTCATGGGAGTAGTTTAGACTAAAAAATGAAATTTTGGAGTTATTAACATAGCTGACATTTAATGTTAGGAGACTAGATGAGAATTCCAAAGGGAATGAATGTGAATAAAAGACAAAAGAAGTCGAGTGGCCTAAGGACTAATTCTGGGTCACTCCACACTGAGAGAAAGAGTCAGAGAAGAGTTGATAATAAAGTCAGGAAAAAACAAAACAAACAAACAAACAAACAAAAACAAAACAGGATTTTAAAGAAGCCAAATAAGGAAAGTATAAGGAGAAAATAAAATCAACTCTGTCAATGCTGTTAATAAGTATAGTAGGATGAGGACTATGAATTAACTACTGGGTTTAGCAGGATGGAGGTCATTGCTGGCCTTGGCAGGACTTGTGTCAGTACACTGCTTGTGCCATGGGAGGGAGGAGGAAGACCACAGAGGAAATTGATATGGTGAGTGCTGACAAATGTTATTAGGAACTTTGCTATAAAAGAGGAGAGAGAAGTGAGGAAGGGAAAGAGATGCACATAAGTTCAAGGTAGGACAAGAAATTACAGCATGTTTAAATGTTAGCTTGAATCAGTAGAGAGGAAAAAAAAAGGCAATGTTGCGGAATTGCTAGCAATGAGATCTCACGCAGAGGTGGAGGAGTTGTCTTTAATTAGGAGAATAGAATGCATGTTCATAGTAATAGGGAAGGCAGACAATGTGGGCACTGATGTAAGAGCCCATATGAGAGGTGGTGATGCATGCTTGTGGAAGCTTTTGTATGGGTTCCTATATTCTCAATCAATTGGATGACCTTGGTTTTTAATTAATTGGATATAAGCAAGGATAAATGAAGTGCTGAGGGGTTGAAGAGAAAAGAGAAGTGTGAAATAAGTCATAGAGGAGAGTGGGAGAAAAAATGACCTATGGCAACATTAAGGATCTACTTGAAATCAGTGATCTTAAATGTAAAATAGACTTCACAATTGTGTGTATCTGCAGCCACACGTCAGCCTGGAGTAGGGGAGTTAGATTTAGCCAGGGTAAAGTATTGCCAGACAATTATGAGTTGGTAATCCTAGAGTAACTAAATTCATCCCTCACTTCCTTGGGTGCAGAGTGGGAAAATTTGAATTCATGTGTTGCCAAAGTGATAGGTTAGAAATACCAGAAAGAGAGTGAAGATAGATGAGCAGAGAGGGCAGTCTTGTTTCACAGAATGTTGCACAGGCCTGTGGGTAAGAGAATGCACATGGGAAAATCTATTCTCTCTGAGGAAACACAGAAATGCAAAAGGAACCAATGGACTAGAGAAGATAGGGTTGACCTGGGTTAGGAATAAATCAAACTTGTAGCCAGAGATTATCTCAAGGATAACCAATGCTAGCCGTGGGTATTAGCACAGGTTTTCAAAAGAATCAGGTAAGGTCAGGTTCTTACAATGGTTACCAAGTTCAACTGTCCAAGAGAACATCACGGCTTCTCCACAGTGGTCAATAATGAGGATGTGAAGATCAGCACATGGACTATCCCTCTCATTCTTGCTCTTCTGCTACCATAAGTACCTATAAGCTTACCCCTACACACGGGAACCATCTGGGCAAGGAAGATGAAGGATGCATCCTGAAAGATGGAGAATTTACCCTAAAGACAGTGGGGTGAGACAAAGTATAAGAATACTTCATACTGGGGTTAACCGAATTATCTGTTAATTGGTAAGCTGGAGTTGTCCATTTCTCTCACTTCTGCATAGCTCAAAATTCAGATGATATCAGGCATGAAAAATAAGGGGGAAAGAATAATTTTTCTCTTATTTGATTTGTAACTGATACACTTCTATCTGGGAACAGACTTTTTAGATTATAGTTTTAAAATACATATTGCTTCTATTCCCCTATGGTAATTAAAAGTGTGAAGAAATCTATAGAAAATGGTTATGGATCCAGACATTCCAAGGAAATACCAACCTCATCTTAAGCCAAGTTACAAGGACCTTTTGAGCTCATAGATGAGAGAGAAGCAAGAAGTGTCATTAAGCACCTGGCATCAAGTGTCGTCTTCTCCCAGTCTTTGTGTGTTGATCAATACCAACAAAAAATGACTGCTCTTTAGTCCACTCTAAGAAATCAAGCACAAAAGATAATCTTTACTTTTTTTTTAAGCAAAAAGTCTTTTTAGTAAGGGCAGAGCCCTCATGACCTCATAACTTTCCAAAGGCTCCACCTCCAAATACACTCACATTAAGGATTATGCCTCAACATAAGACTTTTGTGAGGACATAAATACTCAACCATACTTCTTACTTTTCTCTCAAAATTCAATTCTGTCAATTGAAGATGGAAATTATATATATATATAGAAGCAATAGATATATACAGTACTAGGTGCTTAAGAAATGCTTGCTTTTTAAAACAGAAACAGTGAGAATAACAATGTTCTGATCCAGTAGTTTTCAAAGGTTTTTCTTGGAAGTTTATGGTTAAAAAGAGAAATGTGAAGCAAAAAGAGAGAAAGAGAGAAATGTGATTTAGACCAATGGTTTTCAAATATGGCCATGCATCAGGATATTCTATGATGCTTATTAAAAATACCCTGAGTTTAGTACTGAACATTCTGATTTACTAGCTATAAGGTAAGGGATAAATATCTATCTATTTTAAGATCTTTGCATGACACTTGTGTTAGCTGTTACAAAAAATAACTGAAATAATCAATTTAAGAAAAGAAAAGGTTTATTTTGGCTGTCAGTTTCAGAAGTTTCAGTACAAGATTGGCTGGCCACACTACTTTTGGACCTGTAGTGAGGCAGTACATCGTGATGGGAGCACATGGTGGAAGAAGCTGTTTACCTCATGACTGGGTGAGAAAAAGAGGAAGAGGAAGGGGCTAGGCCCTAATGACCCTTCAAGAGCACCACCTCCTACTAGGCACCACCTTTTAAAGGTTTTGTCCCCTCCTAACAGCTTCACAGCTTGGGGCAAAGACTTTATTTAGTACTTATGCCCTTAAGAAACACTCAAACTGTACAAATACTGACTGACAAACCAATGGGTCTCAACCTTGGTTGCATGTTAAAATATTAAAATAACTGGGGGGCTTACAAAAATTATAGATGCCAGGATCACACTCAGGTCAACTGAATCAAAATCTCTAGATTGGCAGCACCCATTTTAAAAGAGTTCACCATGGAATTCTAATGTGTCCCTAAACAATATATGCTTTGGCTGATATCATTTTCTGAGGTGCTTGTCAAAAATTCCAATGCTGTGGCCCCAGTGAGGCCCCATTGATGAATCTAGAGCTATTTGGGTAGTGGACCAGGAATCTTCTTCTTAGCAAAGTCCACAAGTTTTTATGCATAGACCAGTAGTTCTTAAACTTGGCCGCACATTGAAACCACTTGGGGTAATTTAAAAAGTGTAGACAGCCTGGTACTCCCCCTAGAACAGTGATGGTGAACCTTTTAGAGGTGAGTTCTCAATCTGCAACCCAATACCCGCTTATTTATTGCAAAGTGCCAACACAGCAATTAAACCCAAATACTGAATTTTTAATTTAGAAAAAACAACTCATACATTGACATCTTTTGTATTAAAAGAAAAACAACATACATGCCATAGGTTTGCCATCACTGACCTAGAATATTCGGATTGAATTTGGATGATCTGTAGTTTACTTGCCAAGATTTTTAAAAGCTCTCTAATATTCAACAAAATTTTAGATTCTAACATTCAACAAAGCTTGAAAACCACTTGTCCCAGGTGTCTTGGTTACTTTTCTCTTGTTGCTGGAACAAAACACCCTACACCCAAAATGGAGGAGGGAAATGTTTATTTAGCTCACTGTTTGTGGAGATTTCAGTCCATAATTAGCTGGCTCCAAGACAGGGTAGCGGCACAGGGGCAACACTTCAAGGCAGCAGCCAGAGCAGAAGGAGGAAGAGCAAGCGTCTTTTCCTCCTTTACATTGTACACAGGCTACCCTGCCCCCCCACCACCACCCAGGGCGAGTGTAGCACTCAGAAAATCTCTGTGCCCTCCTTTTGCACAGGATGAGGATATTTACAAAGTAAGGATTCTGGCTCCCTGCTGAGTCTCTCCGTTAAAACTTCTACACTTCTCAAGTTGACACAATGTATCAATCATAACATCTGGGAATCTGTAGAAATGTAGATTCTCAGGTTTCACCGGAGACCATCAGAATCTCTGGAGGAGGAGATCAGCAGTCTGTGTCTTAACAAAACCTCCAGGGGATTCAGAGGGGATCTAAGAACTTTCTAATCAGCATTAATCAATTAGCAATGACTAATGGGTCTGATTAGCTGGTTGGCACTTTGAGTCAAAGGGCCCAGCCCAATCAATTTCAATGGAAAAGTGGGAAAGGCTGGCGGAATCCATCTCGGGATGAGATGCGCCCAGTATAAGGCTGTTTGGCTGTTATCTCAAGGCTTTGTGGGACAAACCTGGCAGCCCTTCAGACTTCAGCCGTGCTTCAGCTTCGAAGGTCAGAGTTCCTCCATCAGTGTATCGTGGTGAACCCAGGTCCCCACATGCAAAATCTTTGGCAAAGCTCCCTATCTACTTCCAAAGCATGGATTTTACTGCCAGAAAGAAGCTTCTTTTGTTCCAGGATTCCCCAGCCCTGTCAATACATTTCTGTTAGGCTTTCAAATGCCACTCTGCTATCCTCATCCTTGCTTAGAAAACTGAGCTGCATGAGAAACCAGATTTGCTTCATCTAACTCTGTTAATGGCCAAGGCAAATCACCAGCGGCCAGGACCAACAGGTTGAGGAAGCTCTACGCTGACGGAAATCCAAAACGCTGCACACACTTGGCCTCTAGGCGGCGCCAGCCTTCTGGAAAACAAAGCTGTTTATGTAACAGATTGGCAGTTTGAACGGCTGTATAAATGTCATTCTTTAAAAATAAAGACGAAACTCACAGTTAACTCAAATAGGAGCAAATTAAAAAGTAGACTGAAACATCTATTTCACGAACACAATTCATCCTCTGTCTTTGGTGCTTCAAATTGATACCTTTTCTCCAAAGGATAACTGGCATCCTCCCACTGGCTTTCGCTTCGCAGTGACAAAACAACAGATTAATTGACTCACTTCAGCGAAGAAGAAAAATCCAGTCAGTTAGGACGGGCTTCATCTGACTCACACACCTGGTAACCAGATTCTTCCTAAACCACCAGATATATAAGCCACGCCACTAAACTAAGGCCTAAGTGTTGAGTTTATCCCCAAAACGTATTTAGGAAGTTCTGTACTGAGAGTCTCAACTGTTTTAAACTTCATTATCTTTCCTTGTGAACTCACCAGGTGGGTCCTCAAAATACCGGTTTTCAACAGTGTTAAGGATATGTCTATAGCACACAAAGCCTTCTCGGCTTGAGGGCTTTGTGTCCTGTGTGCTAATGCAGGATCTCAGCCTGAACTTCAAGATGGAATCACTTGGGGAGCTTTTGAGAATCCCAAGGCTTAGGCACAATGCCAAACCAATTAAGTGAGGCTCTCTGGAGGTGGGACCTGGGCAGTGTGTGTGTGTGTGTGTGTGTGTGTGTGTGTGTGTGTG
>RJWM01042297.1:0-14382 GCA_004363535.1 Dasyprocta punctata | reverse complement strand
ACATTACAGGTAAAAACAAAGAGTAATAATATACTTTTTATTTTTCAGGGAAAGATACCCTCCCCCACTCATTCTGCTTAGGTAACTTGAGTCTGTTGCTAATTCACACATTTTGACATATGTATATATTTGCAGAGACACACTGTGTGGGAAAGTACAAAGGCATTCTAGGGGTCCATCCTACTTCGCTTTGTAACACAGTGTGTCATTTCTCCTTTCTGTTACCTTAGTCTTCCATCTTTATGGCAAGAACAGAGGGAAACTGAGGGATGTGTTAATGCTTAGACAAATGTGGTCAAGAATGATGGTTTGTCAGGACTGAGATTCCACCTCACCCAGAAAGAATGGCTGTTATCCAGAAATCAACCAATAGCAGGGACACTCAAGACTGCTTAAGTGCCTCCTGGTGGGAACTGGGTCTTCTGCACCAAGTCTCAAATTCATCATTTTAAAGAACTGGCAGAATGTGATGGTTAGCAGAGAAAGAGCTCAATTTATGTTCCCTGGAAGAACATTTTACTTAATTGATCTGGGGATGGGTAAGATGGAAATGAACCATTGAGAGACTTTGCCAAAGCATGATTCCAACTGGAAAACCAAAACACCTTCAGTCTTTAGTCCTAATTCTGGTCTTTGTGTGGACTGTGAAAAATCATAATTTGATGCCTGCTCTGGACTGTGTGGCAAATGGAATTGAAGTGTGTGATACGGCGTGGGTGTGGGTGTGGGTGCTACATGCAGCTCTTCCACAATTTTAGAATTCATGCCAGAGCTGGAGAGGGGAAACTTGGTGACTTGCCCATTATCCTCTGCTGTTGGCCAGAGTTAAACAGACTGATGGGTCTGGTAGCCAACAACTTGGCAACTTCCACTCCTTCTCACCTCGTGCGATTAAGGACTGTGAAAAGAATTCTATTCTAACTCCAACAGAAGTCTGGAGTCTCTGTTAAGTGTTTTACCTTCTATGAGTAAAGGTGATGGAGCCAAGATTTTTCTTTTGGTAATTTCCCTGGCTATAAAGTGAGACCAGAGGGACATCTATTCCCTGTTACCTTTTTAAAGAATTCATAACATTTGAAGATCAAGGAATTGAATGATAAACATAAATTGCATTTTGACTCTGTGAACTTTGTACTGTTTGGCTTCATCTAGTGCCGCAGGACAAATCTGTAAACAAAACAAAAAGGGACCACCTGGAAAGCACGCTCTAAAGTGTGGAATGCACTATCTTTTCCCCTCTCTTCTTTTCGTTTGCGTTTCTTTCCCTCCCAAGTTTACAAGACAATGCATATATTTTTCTTTTATTTAAAAAGAATGTTCTTTGGCCATCAAGAGTGGAGAGAAGATGAAACCAAAAGGCTCCCAGATTTACCTGGTCTGTCACTATGCACCCTCACCACAGTCAGTTCTGGAATTCAAGACAATAAGGAGAGACCTTGGAGGCCACCAGGACGCAGTTGCTTTGCTCCTCCCAGGGCCTTTGCTTCCAGGAAGGGGAAGTTTAGCAACTGCTGTTACCCAATTCCCAGCTTTGAAATATGCTTATACATGTGAGTGCTGCACTGGTCTGCTGCGTGTAAACATGGACGCATTGTCACAGGTTACTTGGTGATGCTCCCTGGGAACTGCTCTCTAGTGTTAAGTGCAGAAAAGCAAGAGAGCTTTGAGTGAAGTGAAACAACTCTTCAGCCCTGCACAGCATTCCTGTGAGTGCTTGGTGACCTGAAAAGGAGGGGGCTCAAAGAACTTGGATCTCTGGAGGTACCAGCTCCAGCGATCCCAGCCGTGGGTGCTTGAGCGCGATCCTCCTGTTGGAACAGCTCCAGCTCCCCCTGCTACTAACAAGAGTCACTCAGGGTGCTGCATTCTGCACAGGGTCCCATGGAGCCCACACGCTTGGTGAGAACAGGTGAGGCACTTACAGCTGACCTCAGTGACAGAACTTAGGGAGAATGATGCTAACTTGTCGGTACCAGAGGCTTGGTGATTTTTTTTTTTTTTTAACCTTTTAGACAAACACTGAAACTGTGAAAATCCCAGTGCACCATGCTCAGGCTGCATGATCTAGGTATATCTGGGAGGTCTTTGTACATCACAGCCTCTGCTGATTCAATGATGAGCTGGGCGAGGAAGGAACAAACGAAGTTGGCTTCCCTCTGCTTTAATATGTGGGTGCTATTTTCCTTCCAACGTGACCACTGTCCAGAAGCACCTTCCGTGGTTGTGCACATGTAGCCACTGTGCTTAGACCATCAGGGCCCCAAGTGTCAGCCCTACTCCTTGTGCTTCACACGAACATTTCACAGACCTGATTTGCCAGCTCTACGGAGACTGAGAAAGTATTTCACCATTTTTTTTTTTTCGGCACCAGGGATTGAACTCACAACCTCGCACCTGTCAGACAGGCTCTTAAGCCACTGAGCCAAACTCCCGGCCCTGGTTTTTTGAGGCAGGGTCGCACTGTGTAACTCAGGCCGGCCTTGCGCTCGTGTTGTAGCCCAAGCTGGCCTCGAACTCACAATGCTTCTCCTACCTCAGCCTCCTGAGTGCTGGGATTAAAGGCATGCGCCACCATGCCCGGCTCACCAATTTGTTTTTTAAAGCCTTGAGTTACCAAACTCCACTTGGTTATTCAGCGGTTATTAGAAATAAGACCGCCTACCTTCCTTGCTTATTGACCAGAACTCTAGGGCCCCTTTCCAGCAGCACTGGCCCCTACTCCAGCCACAGATCTGGGGTGGCACAGTGTTCAAGACTGTCTTTCCAGCTCAGCAGAGAGTAGATTCAGCTGAGGTGCTCCTCATGAAGGCAGGTGTGACCCTGCTGCTAAGGGCCGTCCTGGAGAAACACATGTCTTCATCTCAGGAAAACAGAGGTCTGTGCTGTCATCTGTGAGTAAGGAGAGGACAGCCAGGGATCCTGCTAATAAGCTGTTGGAACTGCTTTTTGACCTCCCTGTGATTACTTCCTAACTGGCCCCAGCTGGACTCTGCACTCGACAGACAGACTTGAGCGGATGCCCCAGGTGAGGGGCAACCTTGAAGTCATGTAGGAATGAGCAAGAGGAACCAAGCTGTAAATGGTGACGGAGTCTGTTTTTGTAAGTGGAAATATGTTTTTGCTGGCTTCTCTATAATCAGAAATTAGTATAATTCAGAAATACAATGTATACTACATGGCAAAATTCACCAGGAACAAAGTATTAAATGTTTTTCCAAGGATATAAAACTTAAACATAACTGGAAGGCACACATTGCAGATGCCAGGATTAGAACTTTAGATACTTGGTGGATTCTAGGTGACATTCCTTTTTCAAAGGCTGAGAAGGAGCCACAGCTCTGGGGGGTGGGGGGGAGGAGAAATTGACAACCCCCATGGGTAGATTTTTGTTTCCTTTAGACTGTGGCTCTCCCAGGGTGGAGTGGGACCTGGGAACCAGTTAGGAATGCGCATTCTCCGGTCTCTCTCTTTTCGGCATGAGGCCAGCACTCCAGGGAGTTCAGCATACCCTGGACTACAGCATCGGGGACTCCAGGCTACAGGAAAAGAGAGTCCTTGAAAAATAAAATGTCATCCACAGCTTTTGATTGTAATCCTAAGATTGATTGACACCACAAACTTGAAAACTTTTGAAGATACTTAGGTAAAACAAAAACCCAACTAGTCACCCTTAAAAATCAATGTTTTTACATCCTGAAGTCTGTAAGTAATGTTTCCTACTTCTGTGCTGGAAATCATGTTACAACTATGAAAGAATTCTGTTCAGTGTTAAAGAGAAATGGAGAGATAAAAAAAAAAAAAAGAAAGAAAGAAATCAACCAATAACAAATGCTGGAGTGGCTGCGGGGAAAAAGGAACACTTCTCCACTGTTGGTGGGAGTACAGACTGGTGCAACCACTCTGGAAATCAGTGTGAGATTCCTCAAAAAACAAGGACTAGAGGTCTCATTCAACTATTCCCTTACTGGGTGTCTTCCCAAAATAATTAAAAACATCATACCAGAGCGATACATGCACACCCATGTTTATAGCGGCATAATTTATAATAGCCAGGTCTTGGAAACAACCCAAATGCCCATCGACTGATGAATGAATAAAAAAGATGTGGTATTTTTATACAATAGAGTACTATTCAGTCATAAAGAAGGATAAAGTGGAGACTTTTATGGGTAAATGGATGCCACTTGAGAACATACTAATAAGTGAAATAAATCAGATGCATGTGTCAACACTGTATTGTCTCACTAGTGTGAGAAGTTGAAACAACACATGTATATGTATATGTATATAAAAAATTAGTTAAGATAGTTATACTACTACTGATTTCTCTGAGTTCACTGAAGAGAAAGGTTTGTGCTGGTATTGTTTGGACAATTGAATGCAGATGTCTTGTGCTCTGGGTGAATGATTTGGGGATAACAATGTGCAATGGATGTACTATTGTTGCCCCCTGATTGACATGTTTTGAAATATTTTTTCTCTTTGAAATAAAATGGATTTGAAAAAAAAATGATGGCTTGCGATCAATAAGATTCTGACAATATTTATCAACATGAATTCTACCAATTAATTAATTGATTATACTCTTGCTCATGAATAGTAAACACTCATGTATATGTCTACTAGCTGTTAGAATTTTAACATATGATAAGCTGGGCATGATGGCCCATGCCTGTAATTCCAGTGCTCAGGAGGTTGAGGCAAGATTATCTTTGCAAGTTTGAGACCAGCCTGGGCTACAAAGTGAGCTCAAGGCCAGCCTGAACTGCATAGTGAGACCCTGTCTCAAAAAAGACAAAGAAAAAAAAAAAGAATTTTAACATGTGAAACACATGAAGATTGTCTCTGCAAAGGAGTATTCAGCTATTCACAATAATTCTGAATGGCATGCCTTCTTTGTATAGTGACTTCGTTAGATGTGTTAAATGTTCACTTATCAGATGTTTATTAAGCACGAAAGCATTTCAAGACCTCTACTTTGAAAAGTCAGGATTTCTGAAGTACCAGAATTCAGGAATATTTATGACTTTATTTATGGATTTATTTTTACAGTGCTGAGATCCAGAGCCTGCACATGCTAGGCAAGAGCTAATCCTCAACCCAAGACCTCACTGCAGCTGCTGCAGGTTTCCAGGCTTCTGCAATCACCTGCAGTCTCTGGCTCCTCCTCTTGTGGTTTGGTTTCTGGGAGAATCCTGCCTCCTGCAGCTTGTTTAACCCCTCCCTCTTCTTTCACTCCAGCAGAACCTGGCTCAATCCTGTGATTTGGAGCACAGCACCGTTGGGTTTGCTCTGATGGTCAATGTCAAACTGCTTCCATATGGACTCTTCATCGATGCTCAGATCTCCCTGGAAAAATATCCCAGGCATGAATGGAGGAGAAATGATGAAACGCTCTTTGCTTTCTTCTTTTGTGTAAGGCAGACATTTGACCACAGGCTGAGTCAGCATTTGCTGGACATGAGAGGTCTTTGGGGACCACAAAGCTTGTGAGTACCTTGAGAGACCAGCAAAAGGATGAGCAAAAGGCAGCGAGCCCCTGAGGGAATAATGTCTGTTTGCTCAAAATCAAATTTCTCCAGCACTTAACAGCTGTGACATCCCTAGAGGTATTTTCCAGACATGTCTAGGCACGGCATGTTTGTTCTGTCCACAGCCCACTGAGGAAGGGGCACTGGCCCCAGGAAGCATCTCTCCACCCACTCCCCCCACCAGCCGCAGTCAGCAGAGGAGAGGCGGGCACATTCACAGCGGCTGAGCTGGGGCCTGACTGCTAACCTGAGACAGGGCACTTGGTTAAAGATCAGTCGGGCTCAGCAGAATCCCATCTTGGAAAATAAAAATCTGGGAAGACAGCAAATGAGGCCATTAACCGCTGGAGCTGAAGTAGGGCATGAAATTTAGAGAGAGGAGTCATGAAATAGAGTTGGGGCCTAAAGAGGTGAGTAGAGCCCAGATGAGTCTGAAACAAGGAGCAGGATCGATGAGGTGAAGGTAAACAGCCCAGAAGGAAAGGGTGAGTTAGTGCCGTGGAGAAAATATCACAGTCCGAAGGGAAACGGCAGGTGGTAGAACTTTGGTAAAGACCGGATGTTGGTCATAATAGACTAAAACTGAGGCTGGTTGCCAGAGCGACTGAACTACTATCCTAATGTTCCTTAAATTCTTTGCCGCAGATAGGAAGAGGAGACATGAAAGGCTGGGGATCAGCCCTGAGATGAACATTCAGGGGTGCAGGTACCAGGTACAAGGTACCTTGTCCAGCAACGCTACTCCCATTGCCCCCTGGGGCACTTCCCTGTCTCCCCATCAGTTGGCTGAGGCTGGGTTGGCCCCACCCACTTCCTGCCTCACGAGTGAACTTGTGACCCAACCTAGCCAGTGAGCTTACTCCATCCACTCCATCACAGGGGTCCAGGCAGGCCAGGCCAGTGACCCAGTGAGTCCAGGGAGGGTGGGCCGTGGACCTTTCGTGTTGGAAATGGGTCACTCTCTTTCTAGTTAGGCTGCTCACTGGTAGAATGTAACCTCGGAAAATTTAGTGACTACTGTTGGCATCTCTTGAGGAAAGAGTGCTTGGGAAGGCCTCAGACAGACTTTGCTGAGATGTAGGGCAAAACCTAAAAACACTTCAGCACCCGGATCCAGTTGTGCCCGGAACTTCCTAGTGATGTAGGGGAATGAGACTCCCATCTACTAGATGTCCAGCAAAAGTTCATGTTCTCTAAAATGAAAGAATGAATTTTAGGTACAATGGAGGTTAAGAGCGAATATATTTCTTGAAAGAAGGAAAACTGCTGTCTGAGAGAGAGACAGAAGCGGTCCTGAGCAGGTTGCCAAAGACTCTGTCTTTTCTAGGGACTTTTATAGAGTAAAACCACGAGGTGAGATGGGTCCAAGTTGGGGAAAAATGGGAACTCGCAAGGCAGATGGGTATGAGGTGGGACAGAACTACAGTCAACCAATAAGATTAATTGTTGAGGTAAAATTGACCAAATCAGGCCCAAAGGAGAAGCAAGTCATGTAGCAAGTGGGAATGCTTAAAGAACAGTAACTCTTTCTACAGGGGGTTGGGATGGTGACTCCTGGCTTCCTCAGGGTGATCCATACCTTGTCTTTTGTCTTGAAATCTGGCCCACAGGAGGAGGTGACTGTCTCTTCCCAGGTTGCAAAGTATCTGGTCTTCTGCACTGGCTCCTTTGAGGGCCTAGCTCTGTCTGACTGCCTGTAATCTTTCTAACTAACTCAGCTGCCTGTAACACTAATACCTCTAGATTCTTTCCTTTGCTCTCTCAAAAGAGCCTGAATTACACGGGAGTCTGGAGGGCAGTCACTTGCTAATGAAATAGTGCTAAGTAAGTATATCAACAAAAACTGACCAATACACTCAAAAAATTGGTGGAGTGGAAGGGATTATAAATACTGGAAGGTCTAAAATTCAGGGAAAATTAAGAAATTAAGACATTTAAAGTACTCGAGAATGGGCTAAGTAACTAAACAAGATTCTTAGAGGAGGATAAAGTAAGGGCTTGATAACTGTGCTAGCTTTCTATCTCTGTGACAGACCACCTGAAAATAGCAGCTTAGAGGAGAAAAGGTTAATTTTGCTCATAGTTTCAGAGGTTTCCATCCAGTCAGCAGGCTGCATTGCTTAAAGGCCTGCAGGGAGGCAGAAACATCATAGTGGAAGAAAGATCCTCACCTCATGGCAGCCAAGAAAGAGAGAGGAAGGGCCAGGGACAGTGCAGACCCTCCCAGGGCACACCCCAGTGACCTAAATCCTCTGAGGAGGCCTGTCTCCTAAGTTTCCAGCATGTCCCAGTAATGCCATCAAAGTATGAAGCCATCAGCAGATTAATCCATTGGTGAGATCAGAGTCTTTGTGGCCCTATCACCTCCCCAAACCTCCTGCCTCTGAACTTCACTGCACTGGAGGCCAAGCCCCCAATACATGAATCTTTGGGGAGACATTGTTTTTGAGACAGGGTCTTGCTATGTAGTTCAGGCTGCTCTTGAATTCACTGTGTAGATCCTCCTGCCTCAGCCTCTCGAGTACTGGGATGATAGGCGTGCATCACCATGCCCAGCTGGAGGACATTATAGAGATAAAGCATAGCTAAGTCAAATGTCTCCTCAGAAACACATTTTGTGAACCTCACAATTGAGCATAGCTCCCAAATAGGTATAGGAATATAAACGAGAAATGTGAATGGAGATGGAGCACAGAGCAGAGAGGAAGTTCCTGACATTGAAACACATGACAAAAATAAGAAGGAACAGCAATGATGTGAGATACAAACAATCATTTGACTTAGCTCCAAACTTACAAACTTTCCAGAAATTTCATCTACCAGAAACATTTCCACTACAAATGGTAGGAGAGACTGTTCCTTTATGACTTTGATAATTTGTCTTACATTTTATTCAAATACTACTTTTAATGAGTAATTTTGAATTTGACTGGTTTTTGTTTGTTTGTTTTTTGTTTTTTTGAGACAGGATCTCCCTATGTAGTTTAGGCTGATCCCAAACTTACTATTGTAACCTAGGCTGGCCTTGAAGTTAGCATCCCCCTGCCTTAGCCTGCTGATGAATTTGACTTTTTAGGTTAAAGTATTACTACTAACTTACAAAAACAGCTGCCTACTTGCAGAAATCACGAGCTCCTTGGCGTGCATCTTCATGAATAGTAGAACTGTCTTCCTGGAGCAGATCCATTTTCCTTGGCTTTCCTTTGTAATGCCACTGGCCTGAATGTAAGACAGGAGTCTTCCTGGGACTAAAGATAGTAAGGTGATCAGAGAGTTGAGGGACAATGAATCCAAGTAGATTTCAATCAGTACTGGGGGGAAAGAAGCCCATAAGGCAACTGCTCCTAATAATGTCTTGCAAGTCCACATGACTTATGTTTGAAGTTTTCAAAGATTGCATTCTCATTGTCAGTATCATAAAGACAAGTAAATCATGATTTGCTATATGGTGGGCTCGCAAAATTTGTGGGGGTAACATTCCTAGAGCACCCATGAATTGTGAAAAACCATGAATTTTACATATGGTCAGAAAAATGCCTATTTTTACAATTTAAACCCTAAATATGTCTCCCACAGTTGTGTTATTTAATTTAATAAAATATCGCATTAATAAAGCCTCAGAAGGTGCAGGGCACTTTGGTGGCATCTTAGAAGAACAAAACTGAGAACCCTGAAGAGAGCTATGTGCGGTACAGCAGCCCATGAGGATGTGGGGACGCTGGTGCATCTGCTTGGGTTGGGTTACAGGACAGCAGCCAATCAGCAGCCAGGAGAACTGAATAACGCTCTTGGTTCAGCTGTTTGCAAACCTCCCACCAAAAAACAATTGTGGAGGATATTTACTGTTTCTGCAAAATTTTAGGAATTTCCAAGGACAATTATTAGTTAGGTTCTAAGGAAAACTCCATGAATGACTGAGGCCGTGAACTCTGAACTGCGACTTCTTGGCGGTATACAGTAATTAAAACTCAGAAATATTTAATCAAGCATTATCAGTTGATTTCTAAAATTCTGAGTAGCACTTTTTTAATGCATATACTGGGAAGAGTCCAAATTTCCAAAACCTTGACAAATAGAAGGTGCCTTTAGCTCCTTTCTCATCTCTAAAATCCAGCCATTGATCAATACTTGGCAGATTTTAACTCTGTCTCCTTCTCTCAACCATTGCAGAAGCTCCTGGCAGGGACTCTGCATCTCCCGTCATGTCCCCAGACATGGGCCATTCTGCACATGTCGGCAGCATAGCCATTTCAAGACAGAAATCCAAGCATGTCAAACTCAGTTGCTTCTCATCTTACACGGATGATGCCTCATCAAGCGGGTTCTTCTAAAAAACTGGGATGTTAATTTTTATACCATTGAACTCGTAAAAGTTACCATCTCTAAAGTGTGCAACTCAGTGACTTTTCCATATTCACAAAGTTCTGCAACCAAGACCACCACTATTTTTTTTGTACCAGGAATCGAACTCAGGACCTTCCATTTGCCAGGCAGATGCTTGTGCCGCTGAACTATATGCCTGGCCCCAAACCACCATTATTTAACTTTACATTTTATTACCTCCCACCCCAGTGAACCCCATAACCATGAACATTTCCTGCCTTCCCCTTCCCCAGGCAACCACTAACCTACTTTTTTTTTTTTTTTTTTTTTAGACACAGTCTCACTTTGCAATTCAGGCTGGCCTTGCATTTGTTTATGTAGCCCAGGCTGGCCTCAAACTCACAGCACTCCTCCTGTCTCAGCCTCCCAAATGCTGGGATTACAGATGTACCCCACCATGCCTGGCTCCACTAATCTATTTTTGTGCTCTGGTACAAAACTAAATTAAGCAAAATAAAGATTAATTAAAATTAATTAAATAAACTCGGTACAAAAATAAATTAAGAAATGAAAGTTTTCATATGGCTAGGACAATTGTTGCTAATTTCATGGTGTATGCTCATGCCTTCCAGATACACAGGTCTTCTAAAATGTAAAACTGGGACTGTTTATGGTGATAAATATTTTCTTTCAGTTTCAGACAACAGCCTTTCTTTTGTGCTCCAGATATTTGTGATAAGGGGTTCATGTCAAGCCAACATGAAGTCACCAGTCAATAATACTATTTTTAACAAAAACTTACACAATGTATATGCTGTAGATGTGCCACTACACTTAGAGAGGTTTAGACATTAAGCCGTCCAAAAACTGTCAAACGGGATAATGACATCCCATTAAAGGACAACAAATTAGGTGAGAGCTTCTTACGTACTAGATAGAGATGATTGACTAAACAGGCTATTCTATGGCAAAATGGAAATTTAAGTGTATTATAACAATGTCATCATGATTGTCAAAAAAAAATCATGATTGTCATGCTAAAATATTGTGTATGAAAAAAATTACATATTATGTTTGGCTTTTGATCTCAACTTTTCTCTGTAAAACTATATAACTGTTGTCTGTTAACATTCTACAAAGACAACTATTAAAAAATCCATGGTTGGTAAAAAAAAAAGTAACAGTTCTCTGGCTATACTTTGTATTTCGAAATACTTGATATTCAGATAAAACTTTTAATAATTAAACTCACTGCTCCCATTACAATCTAATGTCATTAACCTTCTCTTCTGAATGTTCAACAACTAAGGTTTAGAGGCCAAAACCAGAAAAATAGATGGACTAAGAGGACAGCCAATATTTTGGCCCCAGCCCTCCGGGGTCAAGGAGGACCCAGGATATAAAGTAACCTTTTCTGTGACATCCTACAACTCTGATGAGTTACCCAACCTCCTAAACAAGGAGATTGTTAGACCACAGAGGAAGGAGATCAACAGTAAATAGTATGCCTAAGGAGAGTCATCAAAAAAAGGTCTCCCAAGCTTTCACAAAAAGCAGCATGATCAAACAATGGCCATGACTCATCCAGACAGCTAATACTGACAAAACAACTGAAAGCCAGTATACGTGGTTTCAAGATAAATCCTGAGGAGACTTAACTGACCTTGACTGATAGCAAGAGATTAATTTTAATTAATACAGGTATCACTTTAATGTGGTGGGGTTTTTTTTGTTTGTTTTGTTTTGTTTTGTTTTTGTGGCACCAGGGATTGAACTCACAACCTTGAGCCTGCCAAGTAGGCGCTTAAGCCACTGAGCCAAATTCCCGGCCCTAGTTTTTTGAGACAGGGTTGACTATGTAGCTCAGGCCAGCCTTGCTCACGTTGTAGCCCAAGCTGGCCTTGAACTCATAATGCTCCACCTACCTCAGCCTCCCAAGTGCTGGGATTAACTTGGTCTTAAACATCCAGTAAAAAAAAAATGTAACCACAAGATGTATAAAATAATGCCACAGTAATAAGCTAGCTATGAAAAGAAACTCGAATCACTGATACCTTCTGATGATTTCCAGCTACAGTGGTAACTGACTACTGTTATATGTTAACAGGCTATATAGGAAAAAAAAAAAAAAACAACGACAACAACAGCAAAAACAAAAACAGGCTATAAAGGGTTAAATTGCTGAACACAGGGACCTAAAATCCTTGTACTGGAAATTTTTAGTCTAAATGAGTAAGTTCACCCAGGGTGGAAACGGTTGGAGAGAAAAAAGACCTTCACAAAAAACAAAACAAAACAAAAAAGCTTCGCCGAGATGCCTGGAAAATAACAAAACAAAACAAAACAAAACAGAACAAAAGGTCTTCCACAAAAAAAAGATCTTTTCTTTTTTTCTCATCTTTTTGAGACAGGATTTTATTATGCAGTTCGAACTCGCAGTGATCCTCCTTCCTCAGTCTCCCAAATGCTGGGATTACAGGTGTGAAGAAAAAGATTTTCTACAGCCTCCTCCAAACACAGCTTCCCCAATCATAACTGACCATCCATCGCAACTAAGAAATAGAAAAGGGGGAGATGTGGGGATTGGCTGAGCCACGGCTGAGCTGGAGGTCAGCAAACTCCTTGGGACTAGACCAAGGCCAGTCCAGCAGGTGTCTGGCCTTGGTGTTCTATAGAGACCCCTTTCTGGTCCTCATCAGGTGGGAAGTTCATATTTGTAATCCCATGGAAAAGTTTTTGGAACTCCAATAAGCTAATTCCAATCTACCACTTCAGTGCAACCCATGGGGAAAATAAAGACACTAAGACATATGTATAGTTACAGGGAACCAAGGGGGTCCTAAGTCCATTGAAGATAGTGGTTCAGTGGAACAAAGGCCTCTATCTAGGCTTGAACCTGGATTTTATTAATTTGTGAAGAAGGGAGTGGCCTGAGGATAGATGACCGTGAGAATGGTGGGAATTATGTGAGTACTGTAAACTGAGCAAGGTAGGAGGCCTGAAATGACTTCTGCAATATGCAGAGAGAAGGATATGCAGAAAGACTAATTTGCATAACACAGTTTGAGGTAGCATCTAATGTTCTGGGACCAGTGCTTCAGCTCTGATGTGTAAACTTTTCTGCCCTGGGAAGTCATAGCCTCTTATCTCGAGGCTCATCCAGGCCAACAACATGGAGCCTGGCTCTCCTTCCCATCCAACTCACACATGTTCTTTGGGAGCTATGGGGACAGAGAAACACTGACTGCTGCCTTTCTTCGAAAACTGCACATCAGCACCTTAGCCAGACCAATTTACACTGCTTAAAGCCAATTGAAGGGATAAGGAAAAATCCTAGCCAGCTCTGTATGTTTCAATAGATGGAAATAGGGTCAAGTTAAGCCAAAATGGAGATAACTGCTTTTCTTTCAAGGAGAGTCATGCAGGTAGTCCTCCACAGTGTCCCTCCCTGTTAACTACAGAACAGAGAGCTCTGAGAATGTTTCACTTTCAGTGTTCTCAGCAAAATACTGAGACCTTGCACTTTTGACTACATCACACACTTCCCCCACTTTTTACCCGTATAAATCAAGAGGCAGACCATGCTGGGTTGTTGCTGCCTCTCCATCAGAGAGATCAGGTCCCACCGACTCCCAGCTTTCCTTCTGTGTGTCTAGTTTTTTCTTACTCTCCCATCACCCCCTCTCAGGACCCCTCTGGCTGCACAGGTCATGGAAGAACTCAGGGTCACTCTACCACTGAGGTGCTTCCCCAGCCCTATTATTTTTATTTTGAGACAGGGTTTTGCAAAATCTCCTGGGCTGTCCTCAAACTTGCAACCCTCCTGCCTCAAACACCCAAGTAGCTGAAAATACAGGCATGGGCCACTGTGCTCAACTTAGGTGTAAATATTTTTTGTTGTTGTTTTCCTGTTTTTTTTTTTTTTTTTTTGTACCCGGAATTGAACTTGTCAGGCAAGCACTGTGCCACTAACTATGTCCCCAGCCCAAGGCTTAAATCTTAACCACACCTCTAGGGCTCTTTGTGGCCCAGCCCATGCTTGTCTCTGGGTTCTGCTGAAACTACCCCTTCCTTGATCTCTCAATTCCACAAATTCACCAAGCTCCCTCTGGACGTGGCATTTACATATGCTGTCCAGTTAACCTCATTCTTCCCTCCTTCCCTTTGCTTGTGGGTAGGTTTAGCATGTAGAATGGGGCTAGTAGTTACTGAGCCGGGGAAGAGAAGAGGAGGTATAGGTTTCAGGGAGAGATCAAGGGTGTGGCCATTTATCCATCCAAGGGCCAATGCTGAGCTAGCCATGTACTCATGGACTGGACGGCATCTCCTGGGTGGAGTATACAGAAAAGAAGATGGTGGGGCCGAAGCCCTTCAAGGTTTAAAGGTAAGGAAGAGGGACCAGAAGAAGAAGACCAAAGAGAGATGACCAAAGAGAGGAAGAAAACCAAGAAAAATGAATGTTCTAGAAGCCAAATGAAGGTGTTGTGAAGAAGAAGGATGTCTTCCTTCCTGTTGACACATCAAGTGT
>RJWM01042296.1:0-14439 GCA_004363535.1 Dasyprocta punctata | reverse complement strand
GTCTATGTCTGTCAATATGATCAACCCCTATGAAGGTAACGATATGTAATATTGTAACTACTGTCAAACTTCAACCACCTCAGAGTGTAAACCTACAGTGTAATTGTATCAGATCTGTCGTTGTTGTTGTTTGTCTTTCATGCTTTTTGTTTCTATCTTCTGTGTCTATTTTCTTTTAAATAAAATTTTTAAAAAAATCCCCCTTCTTGATAACTAGAGTCGAGCCAGAGGACCAGGAAAGCGGTAGAAGAAAGGGGAAGGATGGTAATGGGGGAGGGTTTCACAGGATGTTGTATGCACATATGAATATGCCAAAATGAAATGCACCGTTTTGGACAACTAATATTAACTAGTAAACACACAGACAAGCAAATAAATAAAATTCTCTTTCTCTTACACAGTGCTAATTATAGCAAGTGTTAGTAGTGTGTGTTATATTTTAGTGTGTTCACTTGGCAAACTAAACTCATAGCAACACTTTGTAGCCCCACCTCCACCCTCACCAAGGTTTTGAAATTTTACTGGTGCAGTACATGTAATCTGAAAATCCTACTTCCCTTGCTTCCAAAATTATCCTGCCAAACTAAAAGCCTGCTGTGCTAATAAAGAAATCTTGAGGGATTGTTTGGGAAAGAACCTCCCTTAAAAGTTAGCTGGAAATAATATGTGAAATTCTCCCCATTCCTATTCCATTCTCCTACAAAGATTCAGAATCCTTTCCTAAAGTCTTGAGTTTTCTCTTTTGGAAAAGGACAGCCCCTCCTTCACATTCCTGGTATCAGCTGTAGTTTTTGTGGGTGGGTAGGAGTCTATGGCCTTTCCTGTTGAATCAGCAAATGGGGCAATTGTTAAATGGCACCCACTCTCCTAGGAGGGAGAAAAGTACAGCATATCCAAAGCTATTCCAAGAATCAGACTTAGTGCATGCTTAAAATTGGATCTGGAATGCACTCCAAAATCTGTGTGTTAAAGTCTTTTTCCCTAAAGTGATGCTATCATAGACCCAAAGGCAATGGACCAACTGATCTTGTGCTGATTATATGCATGCAAAACTGCAAAGCAAAATAATCCTTTTTTTATAAATTGATTACCTCAAGTATTTGTTATAGCAATGAGAAGTTAACATAGTAACAAAAATTCAGTCCTGACCACTTTTGTGGCCCAGGAAGATGCTGATGTTGGAGATCAGGCTCCTTTTTCCATCTCTTTCTTCATTTATATTGCACATGTTTACCAGGGGATAGCATTGAAGAGTGCTCTCTTAACAAAAGACCATGTTATTGCATCCTGAGTGATTCTGAGCCAGAGGACAATGAAGGAAAATTAGAAAGATTTATTTGTTTTTTTATGTTGGTTCAACATCTATCGAGTCAGTTGACTGATATGTATATTTTTTATTTTCACTTGTTTGAAAACATTTTTGTCTTTTGTCTCCTCTCAGGAAGATTGCACCACCAAGACCACATTTAAACCCATCTGCCTGTGTCTTTTCCACCTATCCTATGACATGTTCTCCTCCTTCTATCTAGTGAGGCTTTGAATTTCCTCCTCATGAAGATCTAGCCCTGCTGCTATGCTGCGCCTTTGATCCCTGACCTTCTGATTATCAAGCGCCTTCTCTTTATTCAGGACTTTTCTGAAATCACCTCCTGCCAAAACACTTCCCAAGACAAGAAGAGCTAAGATTTTCATTCTTTTGACCCTTTTCTCAATTAAATATATATATAATTAATTAAAGAAAAAACAGCAGATGTTGCAAACAAAAAGAAAAATTTTAAAACTTTATCAAGACAATAGTAACCACTCAACAGAGCACTGGCTACACATATCCTAAAGCAGTGTGTTCTAACAACTAATGAACATAGGGTAGTCTAATAAGACTGCCTAAGTTTACCTTAGAACAAATATGGAAAAATAACTAATGCCTAAAAATATTCTCTGTCCTTAAAAGTAATAGTACCTTGGTGTTATAGCTTGTATCTTGATGTCTTCCCAAAGCCTAATGTAGTCATTGGTGGGGTTTTTCAGAGACGACTTGTTCTAGAGTGTGTGATTCATGGTGTGATGCTAGGATTAAGGGTGTACCACTCTGGGTGTGAGTGCTACGTACCCTAAGTACAGGGACCCTGGATAGAATATAAGGGACAAAGAAAGGGCACCGTGGTTCATTGCTGTTGGTTACTTGCTTACCTGCTACTTCACTGCTTTGCTACCCACCTGCCTTCTACCTATCGTGAACTGTTTCTCCTCTGCCATCCTCCTACCTTGCCATGCTGCCTTGGAGCCAGCTAGGTATTGACTGAAACCTCTACAAACTGTGAGCCAAAGAAATCTTTCCTCCTTTAACTTTGGGTGTCAGGTATTTTGTCTCAGGAAGGACAAAAGTCACTAAGACACTTACCAATATCTGGTCATTGGAACACTCATAGATGCAATTGTTTTTCCTAGCTAATATTAAAATGCTATGAAAGTTAATGCCACTCTAAAACCATGAGTATCCCAGATCTAAGAGCATGAGTGTTACAGATTCAAATGCTAATGCAGAGTTGCCTGGAAAATGGATCCACACCACCAAAACATGACTCCTAGCTCCATCATTCACCCACTGTACATCTTTCAAAACTACATAATCTCACTATTAAGTTTTCTAACTGGAGGAAAAGATATAATAATGCCTACATAATAAGGTTATTACCATGATTAGATGACTAATATTCCATGCCTAAGAACTTAAAATAGTGTTATACATAATAATAACAAGACATCACTTCAATATTACAATCTACTAAGTAGAGGGAATTTTTTCCATAAAGTGTTTCTTCTCCTAAAGCAATCCCTAAGTCCAAGGAGAAAATGTGCACCTCGTACCTATCATAGTCAATCTATCTGGCACCATTCTAGGAAGTCCTTGAATTTTTTTTTTTCCAGCACCAGGAATCAAACTCACAACCTTGCGCCTGCCAGACAGGCGCTTAAGCTGCTGAGCCAAACTCCCAGCCTTATTTTTTTTGAGGCAGGGTCGCACTATGTAGCTCAGGCCAGCCTTGCGCTCGCGTTATAGCCCAAGCTGGCCTCGAACTCCTACCTCAGCCTCCCAAGTGCTGGGATTAAAGGTGTACGCCACCACACCCAGCTAAGTTCTTGAATCTTAAAGAAATAAAAAACAGTGGGCAAAGTTGAGGAAGAGATAAGCAAATTATTAGAGGTGTCCATTCAATAAATTTAAATTATTTACTGGATATATATATATATATATATTAGGTGACATATGCTAGATGTTCATGGAATTAACAGTATAACATCACAGAAAAGCACCTAACCTAAACACACACATAACTTCACACTGAAGGCAAAGGGATAAGAACCTACTTGGGCAATTAAGTAATATGGCAGTAGGATAATCTAGAAAAAGAACTCTCTTCATGCTTAACATTAATATATTTCCCAATTTATTTCAAGAGAAGGCAAGTTCTATATGATCATCTCCATCTTTAGACAAATTCTTTGAAATTCCTCTTTAAGTTTCACAATTCACATTATCTCATTAAATTTAGGTCCTGAGAGAACCTGTAGTAAAGAAAACTGTTTTAGTTTATAGATTTGGTTTTTCCATTGTGCTTACTTCCTTATTGCTATCACATAGGATAGTCCGTTTTTACAGAACACCTACAAAACCCTCTAGAACTAATAGCTTCTAACTAACTAATGCTCTAAAATGGACTAGTTGTTTGGGGAGGGAGGTGACAGAATTAGTACAGTAGGAGGAGGGCAAGGGATCATGACCAAACCTGGGGAAGTTAAACTCTTCTTCCTTCTTTTGTTTTAATTTTGTACAGAATTTCTGTGCTTGACATTTCAAAGTATTTTTGTACATCCCTTCACCTTCCCTATCTCCATCCATTTTTTAATATCTATTTTGGCATCTTCTTCCATGGCAATGCCTGACTTCATTTAAAGCATCCTGAATGATCTTCAACCATGGAGGGTGGAGTTGAGAAATATTCTTTCTTACAGTGCTCAAATTGTCACATGTTAAATCTGAATTTCAAGAAATCTGGAGCATATCAGACCCAGGTCCAACTCATTATGCATTTAATTAGTTGCCTAGATATTTTCTATGACATTACAATGTACTAGTTTTGCCTGGTTGGCAGATATTTGCAGCTTTGAGACCTTCATCACTCAGCTATGAACAAACCATATTCAGAAGTTTGTTGAAATAAGTAGTATGACTGATACTCTTTCCAAAAAAATATAGTCCTTTCATAAAGACAGGAATCAGATTGATGGTTTCCAGGGATAAAGGGAGGAACAAATGGGAATGACTGCCTAATGAACGTGGAGTCACCTTCCAGGTGATGAAAATATTTTGGAACTAGAGAGATGGTTGTTATACAACACTGTGAATATACTGATCATCAATGCATTGCATACTTTAAAATAGTTAATTTTCTGTTATGTCAATTTCACCTCAATTAAAGAAAAAACATGGCTCTACTAGATCTTCTGAACTTGCAGCCCTTGTAAGACATAAAGAGGAGAATGATCTAGTAAGAGAGGATGCAATATTATGCACCTAGGATACTATAGAGTCCACTTGGCTCCCTTTCAGTGTCATGAAGGAAAACAGAAAAGTGTTGGTGATAGGTTCTCTAGCCTAGGGCTTAGCTATCTTTAATATGGCATCTGCCCAACTTGGCACCAAGCCCCAAAAAACTGCAGCATATCTCCCCAAAAGTAACTTCTGGGTTCTTCTAGTTTTAGAAATAAACCTCCCACTACCTTTGTGAACATGCACCAAGCCCTCTCCAATCCCAAGACTCCACAAACACCCAAGTGCTCTAGCCCCAGCCCAACTCCACAAAAGCCTTTCCCCAACTCCCCCTTTTTTTGAGGGAATCTTGCACTCTTCTGTAGCCCTCCCGTGCCTGCAGAGAGGCCTCTTCATAACTTTGTCTCTCAACTATGCCGAAAAACCTAACAGTTGGTAAGCCAAAGAAGAGCAGTGGCTGCTGGGCATTTGTCCTCAGGACTTCATTATCTACTTATCATTTGAGACACATGAGCACGACTGTTCAGAACAGCTTCTGTATTTTGGGATGAAAGCACAGAATCAGGACACTGGTATAACATGAAGCCTAATTACAAGATCTAGAATTTATCTTAAAGCTTCTGTGAGTCTGTATGAGTAACAGGGATAGGAAAGGAATCGCTAGGGTGGGAAAAGTACAGCTGCGAGGAAGAAAAACAAAGGGGGAGAATGATTGTTTCTTTAAACACATATATTAATCATGGTCCAGATCCAATTCAAGGTAGGAAGCCACAGCTGTGAAGGAGAGGGTAGGAGGAGGACATGATTATTATTTTAAATACATTTGTATTAAATCATTACTGAAATGGGGTATGAGACTAGGAATTTGCAGCTGGAAGGAGGGCAAAAGGAACTTAGTCTCTCTCCTTTGAAATGTATGTGCTCAATGGGTCTTCAGCTAGGTCAAAGAGGGTGTACTCTGCAGCTGGGTGTGGGAGGACCACTAGAGAATGCTAGTTTGTCTACCTGTCACTTTAAAATATGCCCCTTCAATAATAAAATAAAATAAAATACAATATGCCCATTCCCTCTCAGTGTAGGAACCTCTTGAAAAATAGAAAGCATAGGAAAATGGGAGGAAAAGATAACCAGCTTCCTAGTTGGGCTACTTTGATTGTTCAACTTGAAGAAATTTCACCGATTTCATAATACAATGTAAGTCTTTAAATTTTTCTAGGGGAAATAATAGCAGTTTTGTCATTCTTTAGAAGATAGGAATTTCACTAGGTCACAGGCTGTAAATCTGCCATATTAATTTCTGTTTCACAAAATCTTTGACAATGTCTGGCACAATTATGAATGAGTAGATAAATGAAGAGAGGGATTGATGGATGTATGGACAAACGGAAGCGTGGGTAGACGGATGAATGGAAGAATGAAAAGGTGGAAAGGTAAATGTTCTCAAGAAAGCAGAGCTACATATGCATCAAGAAAAGAGACATGGACAACACCTAGAAAGGAACACACATTGGTTTAGAACTCTAGATTAAGCTTAGGAAATGATACAGATAGAACAGGGTTATAAATATATTAACATGAGTATCTCTTCTTGCTAAGTCATAATGGGGTCAGAGGACAACGAGCTAGAAGTTAATAAGAAAAATTGATCCGGCCGCGGATCAACTCGTGGGTCTCCCCTGGAGGAGAGACGGAATGGGGGATGGGGGCAGGGCAAGAGGAGAGAGAAACAGAGACAAGTCGAGCGGTTCCGATCAAGTCTCCGTTTATTGCGGAAGTGTTTACAGCTTATCTAGAAGCAGAACGGAAGCTGTCATCACACAGGGGTGTGGCGAGCACGGATAGGCTGTTGTCATTTCCTGGCAGGATAGGGGAGGATCATGGGAAATGTAGGCTTTGCATGTAGGCTTGCAAGAGGAGAACATGGGAGATGTAGGCTGACACACCGAATGCCCACAGGTGGGAGAAAAACAGAGGAGAGACGGGGCAGCAGCCGTGAGACTGTTTCACCGCTCCCTACAAAAAATTATTGTGGAATGTCTTGGAAAGGAAATCTCCACTCTGCCTCTAGCTATTTCACCTTTTGTAGGGACACTGGATTTACCATACCACTCATGAAGCAGTGCTGGCTTATTAGGAAAAGCACCTGATTTGGCAGTATCACAAAACTGGTTTCAAATCAAGTGGGTTCTATCACTTGCTAACTGTAACTCTGAGTGAATAATTTTATCATTCTAAATCTCAATTTTCTTATCTTTAAAATTATGATTCTTATAACACCCTTGTTGATGGCAATGTAAGAATACAATGATTATGAAAAATGGTATAAAAAAAGAAAAAGAAAAAAGGTATGGAGATCCCTTACAATTTAAAAAATAGAATACCATGTAATACACCAACCTCAATACTAGGTTGTTATGATTTAAATGTCCTCCAAAATTCTCATGTGTTCAGAAGCAGACTTTTGGATCATGAGGCTCTAATTTTATGAGTGAATTAATCCATTGACAGGAGCATAATTTGACAGCATTACTGGGAGGTAACGGAAATGTAGAAGGTACGGCCTAGTTGAAGGGAGAGGACCATGAAGGTTGAGCCTGGGGAGTATATCTTGTCCCTGGCCCCTTCCTTGATACCTCTTTCCCTTTCTATGCTTCCAGGATACCATAAGGTGGGTAGTTTTGCTATGACCTCTCCACCATGATATTCTGCCTTGCCCTAGGCCCATAACCAATGGAGCCAGTAAATAGAGCATAGGCTAAAACCTCTGCAACTGGGAGCCAAAATACATCTTTCTTTTTCAAGTTGATTTTCTCATGCATTTTGTAACAGCAATGGAAAGTTAACACATCTGGAGTAAAGTAGATTATAAATATTAACAAATTTTTTCAGTTCTAAAAAGTACATTTTTCATACTTTTTACTTAATACATCAGTAATGGCAATGACTGTCAAAGCTATCTGGTTGATGTCATTGCCATTGTCATTGTGGACACATAAACAAGCTTAATTGCTAATCTTGATGGATTCATTGAAAAATTGCAGCTTCTTAACAGTTTCATTAAGAAAATACTTAAGAACTATTTGAAAGAGGAATATGAGTACTGGTTGTTGCCCAACCATCTTTTGTTAGATAAAAAATTTCCATCATCAAAATTTCCAAAGCAAGTATCAGTGGTTGGAAGACAACACTAGATATTATACCAGAGAATTCTTTTAATAAATACTGCACCATTAATTAATGCTCCAAAAGATACAGAGTATAGTAACTTTATGTGGGAAGATACAGATATCAATGATAATTATAATTAAAAAGTCATTCAGGAAGGGACTTCCAGTTACAGTAAAGTGAAGAGGCTGGAAAATCCTCAGCCCAGAAAGCAAATTTAAATCAACAAAATTGTCAAAAATGTGTATTTTAGGATCTAGATATTGACCAAAATAAATAATATATTAAGAAGCACTGATTCATGACAACCTACTAGAATTGGGGGCAAGAACATTGCGTGCCTGCATATTTTTGGAGTATGGCTGCCCTTTCCAAGGTGCGACTGAGAAAATCATCAGCCTCCTATCAGTGGAGGTTGTTTTGAATAAATGGTGGATATTAATGACCAGCAATGTTTTCCACGAAAGTCCCAGACAGAAATTTAATGGAGAGAACCTAAATATAAGAAAGCTATACAAGAGCTGAATAAGTTAATATTTATCCCTGATTGACTGGTAAATTGCAGATGTACATAAGAAGAAGCAAGAAAAGTTCACAAGAGTAAAATCTGAGGCAGGACTGAAAATTGCCTGAACTGTTAATGTGTTCCTCTACACAAACACAAATGTGTTGTGACAGAGAGTGGAAGCCTCGTAAGCTGAAGTGTTTAAGAAACAATAGACAGTGACACAGAAGTAACTCACTGAAATCTTGGCTAAAAACTATAAGTATGATTTTTTAAAAACCTAACAAAAATATCTGTGGCTCTGTATTGTGAGGCAGATAAGTCTTGCAATTAAGTCCAGATAAGTCACTTAAAAATAGTAACAAGAAATCTTAGGTAAACAGAGTCAAAACCCATAGTTCTATAATATGTTATATAAAATATGCAATTTTCAACAAAAGAAAAATGAGACATCCAAAGAACTAAGAAAGTATGACTCATATAAAGGAAGAAAAATTATCAGTCAATAGAAACCAACTCTGATTGGGCACAGATGTTGGATTTAATAGACAAAGACTTCAAAGTAACTATTAAAAATATGTTCAAATAATTAAAGGAAAACCATGTCTAAAGAATGAAAGAAAAATATGATGGCAATGACTCAACAAATAAGTAATTACAATAGAGAAATAGAAACTATTAAAAAGCCAAATGGAAAGTCTATGGTAGAAAGTACAATAACCAATAAAAATTGCATTCAATGCATTCAACAACAGATATGAGATGGCAGAAGAAAGAATTTCTACAGACCAAAGCTGAAGACCAGAGAGAAAAAAGATCAAAGAAAATTAAATAGAGCCTTGGAGACTTGCAGGACAGCATCCAATGCATCAATATAAGTGTAATGGGAGTTCCAGAAGAGAGGGAGAAAGAGACATAATAAATATTTGAAGAAATAATGGCCAAACCTCTCAAATTTGGAGAAAAACAAGAAACTTGGGGTGAGGATGTGGCTCAGTGGTAGAGCACTTGAAAGCCTGGGTTTAATCTCTAGAACCACTGGGGAAAAAATAAAGACAGAAAGAAAATATAGGAAAAAAGAGAAAAATAATAAAGACCATAGGTGAACTCAAAGAGAGCCACATCTAGACATATCAGTATCAAATCATTGAAAAAGAAAGACAAAGAAAATTTCTTGAATACCTCAAGTGAAAAACGATTCATCTCACATGAGAAAATAATAATATGATTAGGTGGTTCGTAACCAGCAACAATCAAGGTCAGAAAATAGTGGAAAGACATATTCAAAGAAATGAAGCAAAAAATGTCAAACAAAAGTTGTGCATCCACCAAAATGACCCTTCTAAAATTAAGCCAAAATACAGACATCCCTGAAGAAAATAAACTAAGAGAATAGTTTTTAAGAGACTCATCACAAGGAATACTAATGAAAATCTTTCTCACTGAAGGGAAATGACAATACATGACCATTTAAAAGCACAGGAAAAATTACAAACACTAACAATGGTAATATATGGGTAGATGTAAAAGACTATATAAATGTATTTTTTTCTATTTTTTATTTTACTATTTATTAGTATGTGGTTACATTCCTTAAATATATTTCCATTTCTCCTAGAAGTTTTTGAAAACATAGGATTTTATAATGAGATAATAATATTGCAAAAATTGTTTACAACATTCAACATTATAATATACAAAATAATAGCACAAAGATGAGGAGATATAGAACAATAATTAGAGTAAAATTGCTCTGTTTTACCAGAATTGTCAGTATTTTTTTAATTTTAAAAATGAAAAAAAGAATAAAACATTGATACAGAATTTCAAAACAACGTAAGAGGAGATTAACAATGGTTAATTATTGCATATTGTTATCTTCAAAATAGTTGCTCAGATTATAAGATATAGGCATGAAAAAATAATCAAATAATGAAAGCAGAAACCATTCTTTTTGATGAACTAACAGAGATTAGTGGTATAATTATCTGTCATATATATATATACATATATATATATATATATATTCTTTCCTCTTCTTTCTTTTCTCCTTTCCCCCATCCCAGTTGTTCTTTCCTTTTGAGCAGTTTCCTCACTTTCACTTTCACAATATCTATTGTACATTTGGGGTCTTATTTATTCTTTCAGTTTTTTACACTAAAGAGACAATACAATGTCTACATGAGAGTCTGATTTATTTCACTCATGAGTATGGTCTCAAGTTGCATTCATTTACATATAAAAGCCTCGAGTTGATCCTTCTTTATAGTCGAGTAGCACTCCATTGTATAAAAACACCACAACTTTTTTATCCATTTCACAGTCGATGGTATTTGGGTTGTTTCCAAGATTTTGCTATTACAAATTGTGCTGCTACAAACATGGGTGTACATATGCTGCTGTGACATGATGTTTTCAGTTCTTCTGGGAAAATATCCAGAAGGGGAATAGCTGGATTGAATGAGACCTTCAAACCTAGTTTTTTGGGGAATCTCCATACTGATTTCCACATTGGCTGTACCAGTCTTCACTCCCACCAACAGTGGAGAAGAGTCCTTTTACCCCACGGTTCCTCCAGCATTTGTTATTGGTTGATTTCTTGAGGATAGCCATTCCTTCTGGAGTGAGATGGAATCTCAGCGGTTTTTTGGGGGTTTTTTGTGGGTTTTTGTGTGTGTGTGTGTGTGGCACCAGGGATCGAACTCACAGCCTCACACCTGCCAGACAGGCACTTAAGCCACTGAGCCAAACTCCCATCCCTAGTTTTTTGAGGCAGGGTCGCACTATGTAGCTCAGGCCGCCTTTGCGCTCACATTGTAGCCCAAGCCAGCCTGGAACTCACAAGCTCCACCTACCTCAGCCTCCTGAGTGCTGGGATTAAAGGCATGACCCACCACGCCCGGCTCTCAGTGTTGTTTTAATTTGCATTTCTCAAATGACCAGTGATGTCAAACATGTTTTCATATATTTATTTGCCATTTGTATTTCTTCATCTGAGAAGTGTATGTTCATCACAGATGCTCATTTTTGGGTGGGCATCTTTGAATTTGGGGAGAAGGTCTAATTTTTTTCAGAATTGTCAGTATTAATCTGAGGTAGATTATGATAAACTAAGGTGAATACTGGAATTCTTAATGTAACCACTAAGAAAGTAATTCAAAAAACTACTTAAAATTCAGTAGAAGAGTTTCAAATGTATATAGTACACTGGAAATTTTTGATACAAAATGGCAATAAAAGATAGAGATGAAATATTAAATGAGAAGTATAGAAAACAAACAGCAAAGTGGCAAACACAAATCCTACCACAATAACAATTACATTAAATACAAAAGGGCTAAACACTCTGATCAAAAGATAGAAATTATCAGGCTGCATAAAATAGAACGTTTTTAATTATACTTTGCTTAAAGAAAACACACTTTAGATTGAAAGACATAAATAGGTTGAAAATGAAAAGATAGAATAAGATATACAATGAAAATAGTAATCGTAAGGAAATTGAAGTGACTACGTCAATCAAAATATACCTTAGTATATAAACACACTTAAACCTGGTGTAGAGGTGCATGCCTGTAATCTCAAGACTCAGGCTGAGGCAGGAAAATCACTGTTAGTTCAAGACCACCCTAGACTACATAGTGAGTTCAAAGCCAGTCTGAACTACACAGCAAGACTTTGTCTTAAAAAAGTAAATCATTGTTAAAGACAAAGAGAGATTTCAAGGGAATAAAAATCAGTTCACCATGAAGAGATATGATACAAGTATACTCAGGCAGACATGAAGAAATAACTGACAATGAAAAGTAAAAATAAGTAATTCAGCATTTGTAGTTACAGATTTCATTATTGTATTCTCAATAACTAATAGAATAACTAGAAAGAAATCATTGTCAATCAATTTAATCTGATATTATAGAACAACTCCATGCAAAAACAGAAAGATACATTTTCTTCTCATGTACAGACCATAAGATAGGATATAAAATAAGTTTCAATAAATTTAAAGTGGTTGAAGTTACTTAAAATCTGTTTTCCATCACAATTAAATTAGATTATAAATAATCTACAAAAAGAAATTTGGAAATCCCCATTATTGGAAATCAAATAATGTCCTTAGTAACTCATGAGTTGAGGAGGAAATAGAGATATTTAGATGATATTTTGAATTGAAGAAAAATAAAAACACAACACTATCTTATTTCCGAACTTATGAGAAGCTACACCAATAGAGTATAAAGATAGACATATAGATCAAAAGAACAAAATAGAAAGTCTTCAAATAAATTCTTAAATTTATGATTAGTTGATTTGTCGACAACAGTTTCAAGACAACTCAAGAAAGAATGAATTTTCTATGGATTATGGTGAGGCAATTAGATATACATATACCAAAAAATGAAATTAGGCTAGTACATCAAATCATATTCAAAACTAGCTCAAGATGGGTCAGCCAAAAATTTCTTCATTCTTTTATATAACTGAAGAGTGCAAAAAAAGTATGTTCCATGAAAGAAGCTGATAATGCAGACTTCATAAAACTGAAAACATCTGCTCTTCGAAAGACACCATTAAGAAAATGAAAAGACAAACCAAAGGCTGGGAGAAAATATTTGAAAAGCATATATCTGAAAAGACTTGTATTGAGAGTATATAAAAATCTCTTACAACTTAATGAGAAGACAAACAGTACAGTTAAACTGGGCATAATATTTGAATGTATGTTGGAACAAGGAAGATGAGTAAGTAGCCATTGAATGACTAAAATTGCTCAGCTTTATTATTCATTAGGGAAATACAAATTAGCAGCACAATGAGACACTACTATGAAACACCAGAGTGACTGCCATAAGGAAAAACTGACAATGCCAAGTGCTTTTAAGTATGTGGAGAAACTGAAACCATCATACAGTAATAATGAGAATGTAAAGTAGGTTTTCTGGCAGGTTCTTCAAAATAGTATAAATTGGTACAATGGTTACAGAAATAGCATAGAGATTCCTCAAAAAAACTAAAATTAAAGGTTTCATTAGATCCGACTGTTCCCCTTCTAGGTATCTTTCTGAAAGTGTTAAAAGCATCATACTGCAATCATATACACATCCATATTTATATTAGCACAATTTATGATAGCTAAATTTTAAAAACAGCCCATGTGCCCATCAATGGATGAAGAAAATGTGGTTTTTATATACAATGGATTTCTGCTCTGCCATAAAGAAGGATAAATTTGAGATTTTTTTAGGTAAATGAATGCACTTTGAGTACATAATTTAAAATGAAATAAATCAGACACATATGTTTAAATGTCACATTTTTCTACTATGTGAGAAATCCAAAAGGTAAATAAGGAGCAAAATGGAGGGTAGATATGGGAAGAAAGAAGAAAATGTTCATATGGGAAGGGGAACAGGGAGACCAGATAGGGGAAGGGAAAGCAGGAAATAGGGATTTAAACAAAGAAGAATGGAAAGAAAACAATAGAAACAAAGTTTCATAAATGAGGAAGGGAAGAAAGGTTGAAGGAATGCAAGGGGAATGGGAAAAAAAGAATTAAAATCTATTATGTACAGGTACAAATTCCCTATGAGGAAGGTAACCATTATGTATGGAAAAAACGACCCAACTAAAATTAATTTCAAAAAACTGAACCTGTTCCAGTAGAAATTATGTATTTATTCTCTAAGGAAAGAAAATTTAATAATCTACTATGTTTTAAACTCTGTGATCTCTATATGAATGCGCATTTTCATTTTTATTTTATTCTGTCATTTGAATGAGTAGCCAGAAATAAAGTCTAGAAATTTAACAGGGAAAAAGTTATAATTCCTAGAGTGCAAGCAATTTCATTTGCTCAGTATATACCCAAGAGAAATACAGCATAGGTTTATACAAAGCCTTTTAAAGCCATTCGCATCCAAATTATTCATAATATCTCTGAACTGGAAAAAAATCAAATGCTTCTGAACAAATTGTGACATGTCCATACAGTGGAATACAATTCAGCAATACAAAGTATCGCCTTACTGACGCTTACTACAGCATACATGAACCTCACAGACGTTATGTTTAGTAAAACAAGGCAGATACAATCAACTCCATGTGACGTGATTCTACTAACATGCAATTTTCAAAAAGACAAATTCATGGAAACATGAAGTAAATTATTGTTTCCCTCAGGCTCGGGGTACAAGAAAAAACTGAACGCAAACAGGCA
>RJWM01042295.1:0-14447 GCA_004363535.1 Dasyprocta punctata | reverse complement strand
AGGGGAATGGGCGGAAAGGGAAAAGGGAAGAGGAGGGGATATAAACCTGTGTATGTGTATATGTAAGATAACTAAAAAGAACACTGCTCAATGTATTCGTTATTGAGAGGGAACAATTAATACTCATATGATTGGATCAATCTTGCATGTCTATATCTGTTAATGTAAGAAACCATTTTAAAGATAACGATGCGCAAATCGCAACCATTGTCAAGCTTCTATCTTCCGGTTTTGTAAACCTGCAATATTGTGTATTTACTCTAGTTGTTTGCTTGTCTCTTTTGCTTGTTATTTTTACTATATATGTCGTTTTTTTTTTGTTGTTGTTGTAGTTTTTGTTTGTTTTGTTTTTCTTCGCTCAAATAAAATTAAAAAAAATAAATAAAAGGAAGAAATCTAGTTTTATCCCAGGCAAAACTGTAAATCAAGTGGAAGAGCTCTTTTACTCCAAAACCTTACATCTGCATGAATGGTCCCGGTCTCGCTTTCAGTGATCCACTTAAGCCATTTTCATTGCACAAGGCTTTGTCTGTCTCTGCATCTTTCCAGTCACTTTTGCTGAGGTTATCAACATACCAGAACCCTCCCTAGCTTGCCTCAGATAGGACCAGGTTTTTTCCCTTCCAGGATGAATGCTCCTTTGCTTTCTTCTATCTTCCTGCTCTATTACTTTTGTATTACTGAAGTTTTATCACAGTTCAGTGATGCTCAACTGGTAGCTCTTTCCTCAGTATAGATCAGCTAAAAAGGATTGGCAAGAACTGTAAGGTCCAACATGGTGAAGGGTGTTACATGTTAGTGTATGAAGAAGGTCACTGTGATCTCACAGTCTCTGCTGCAAGGAGCCTCAGCAACATTCTTGGGCTTATTAGCATGTGATGTATAAAATAAAGCTCATGTGTCATATATAGCATGTTATTAAATAATGATTACACATCAAGATAGCAACTGCACGTGCTTCACTTTTTCCTCCGCTGTTAAACAAGGAGCAACCACTGATGAGTGTGAACAACCAGTCAATAACGCTCGGCATGGGAAGTAAACGGCACCACAGCCTCCACGCCTCTGCTGTGTCACATGTCTATGCCAAAATTGTATCTTTAGCTTCAAGATTAGCAAAGGTGAAAAACCCATGATAATTCAGCCTACAGATGGCCTTTCATCCAGAGCTCTGTTTTCTGTGTCTTCAACACAATGTAGTAATTTAAGCCATAGCTAACTAGAGGGACTAGATTTGCTTCTCACAGGATGCAGAGATGATTCTACTTCTAAGCTTATCAAAGTCCTTGCCCCTTCAAAAATAAAAATTCTCAAATTAGATTGATTGAGTCTTGCCAACCTGAGCTCCAGTCTAGATTTTACTCTGTCCTATTTATAAAGAACAATGATGATTTGTGGTGCCAATAATCGATGGAGGACAAGCTCTGTGTTGATTACATGTCTAAATGTCATCTGACATACTGTTTTGAGTTTTTAAATAATAGATATGGGTGTCTGTTTTCTTGCCTAAGTATTCTCATTAACACATCACTCACTACTAAAATATTAACATGGCTACTAGGTGCCTAAAATATTTGCTCACATTACTCAAGACAGTACTGCTTTTTTTTTTTTTTTTTTTTTTTGGTCTAGCAGGAGTATGATGTGAAAAGCTAAAAAAAATGATGGCATAATCCTACCTAAAAGTTCCCACACATCAGAATACCTTTTTACAGTCTAAAATTTTTAAAAATAATGAAACACCTAGTAATGATACTAGCAAGGAGTACTACTTAATAGTATGGAAAATAATGTAATTCTAATAATATTAAAACTTCAATTTTAATATGATCTACTATTTTGCTGGGTCACCAATTGTGTTAAGCTCTTTCAAATCTAAGACACCATATAATAAACACTCAAAATAACATGGTGTTATCCTCTTCCATAAACACCTAAGTGTTCTTTCAGCATCCATGGGGTTTCCAGTGTTATGGGAGTAACTGATCTGCATTTGAATTGTGTATATTTGAATGCAGGCTATTTTCATGTAAAATGAATGTGTAATTCTTCACATTAAGTATTAATGCTGTGCTGACCATTCATTATTTTTTTTTCCATCAGACGTTCATTCAGTACTGCAGTGGATTGAATTGTAGTTTCTTGAAAATATGTCTACCAGGAAATCAGAATGTGACCTTATGTGGAAAAAAGATCTCTGCAGATGTAATTAAGGTAGGGACGTTGAGATGATACAGTTTTGGATTAGGGTGAATCCAATGAAAATTTCTTTTAAGAGAAAAAGAAGCAGACATAGAGACACACACAGGAAATGTTAGATGGAGAAAGAAATGAGTCTTGCAATTACATTCTGAAGTATGCCAGGTATTGTCTAGAGCCGCTAGAAGTTAGGAGAAAGATATGCAATACATTACTTTCTGGGTCAGCAGAGGTAGTCAGTAGGAGATGGTTGGCTTGATTTGTAAAGACTTCAGATCATTCAATACTGCTTAGCACCAAGCACACATTTTAGCCAATTAGCACAGAATATCAGAGCAAGCATTCATGATAGTGCCTGTCACATTCCCAGATTTCAAGACTTCTCTGACTTTCTCAAAATTTCCTCTCAACTAGACCTTTCTAGGCCATTTGGTTCATGTAAAGAATGAATAAGAATCCAATAGAGCTAAATATAATCACTCACTTTCCTGTTGATAAAACCAGTCCTCCCCCTTACAGTTCTGGACTAGAAATACTGCCAATTTGAATCCCAGTTTCAAACTTTTCCTGTTGGAAGGTCTGAAATTTCAGTCATCTCTTTAGATTGAGATTGTATCTTCTGTGAAAAGCATGCATTTATTGTGCAAGGCAGGAACAACTCAGTAGGCATTAACCCAATAGCATCTAACTGAGAGTCCTGCCTCCGGTGGTAGGAAAGAGACACAGTGAAAGGAAATGAGGAAATGCTCAGGCCCACAGTGGGCGCCCTTCCTGTCTAACTGGGGCAGAGCTAAGCCAAAGGCAGGGGAGCTGGGCAGTGAGTTTGTGGGGATGAACAAATCAAAGGGATACACATTCAGCAAAAGACACCTGAACAGGTGAGGGTGGGTGAGAGCTGGGAGAGGGGCTCTGCCTTTGGCTGGCTTCACCTTTGGCCAGTCCAGCTTCCTCAGGGTGTTTCACAGAAGAGGTTCTACTGGCCCCACTTCCTTCAATTCTTCTACTGCTTTCATTTATTTTGGCATGCAGAGCTTAAAGCACACAACTTTTAACTCACGTGTCAAGTTATTTGATTTAGAACTATAATTTGCAGCGGTTACACTGATTCAAATATTTTAGCTGGGAATGAGTATTTTTTCCCACATATCCCTGTAATAACCTAACATTCAGTAGCACACATTAAAAATTTTACTTGTTTTGTGTGTATTGACTTCTGTGTGTGTGTGTGTGTTTCAGAGAGAGGGAGAGAGAGAGAGAGAGAGAGAACAAAACAAGGTTGCAGTAGTGCGCAGCTAGTTTAGAAGTCACTGCAATCTTGGACAATCTACCTAATTTCTATAAGCCTCTCAGTTTCTTTTGTACAGTGGTGCTATGGTTTGAATTCTTTCTTTCTAAAATTTACATGTCTACATCCTAAGCCTTGATCATGCACAATGTAACCTTAATTGGAGGTAGGTCTTTACAGCATAATCAAGTTAAAATGAGGCCATTGTGATGAATCTTAATCCAGTGTGACTAACGACCTCATAAAAAGGGAAAATTAGGGAGCAAAGACCTGAAAAGGAAGGGGATGTATAAGGTACAGGGGGAAGTGAACCCCTACAAGTAAAAGACAAAAGCCTGGAGCAGCTGTTTCCCTCATAGGCCTCAGGAATAACTAACTTTGCTGACACCCTAACTTTGGATCTTTATCTTTAGAACTCTGAGAAATAAATTTTTGATGTTGAAACCACTCTGCTTGTGGTATTATTTAATGGCAGCCCTAGGAAACTAACAGAATGGGACTCCTAATACCTCCAAAGTTTGTTTGAGGGGATGAAATTATATGGCCAGTGCTTTTGGCTGCGTTCTCGAACTCGATCACCTTCCATTACTTGCTAACAAAGCTCTCACCTTCCTATAGGTATCGGGAAGAGATCTCTTCATCTCAAAAAAAGCAGATGCCAGCCTGGGAAAAGGGTGAGCATGTGACTCAGTTAATGAGACACACAGCGAAGCTGCTGGGGTTCTGGGAGAGACATTTTTTTCCTTTGAAAGGAGACACACAGGAAGAGCAGCGCTGTCCTTTGTCATGCTGTGTCTCCCGTCTTTGAAGTGAGTTTGGAGAGGCTGTGATGCCTGATGCTGCTGCGAAGGTGGGAACCTGGGAGAGGTCAAAAGCATCACCACAATCAGTTGATCAGGAGCCCTGATTTCATTGATTTACTGAATCAGTTCCAGTGACTTCCTGTATCCAGACTGTTTGGATAGGAAACCAGAAACAACAAATGATAAACAAACAAAATCTTGTACTGTCTGGGGACTCTCAGTGGGTCCTGGAACAATAAGGCTCCTCCTTCAGGGTGAGCACTCAGTCAGCACCAGCTCCTTTCCCTCTTTGTTCTGCTGTCAAAGCTTCTCTAGCTCTGTTCTGCATTTCTCCTTTTGAGCCATACTCATTGAAGCTACTGTGATGTCCTGCTTTTCTACCTTTAGCTTTACTTATTTTGGAAAACCATGGTGAGCTTGCCCATCAGGCATGCTCTTTTCTTTTCCTCAACTCACTCATAACATGTGTTTTCTGCAGCCCATTTTCCACAAACTGACCTCTCCTGCTGTTCCAACTCAACACAATGATTGCCCTTTTCCCTGGTGTTTGTTTTTGTGTGACTTGGAGTCTAATCTTCTGGAATAAGGATCTTACCTTTTGAGTCTTTTGGCTCACAAACCATCATGGACACATTTGAGGATTTACAGATTACAGACCGAGCAGAGCCAGGGCTTTGGTGAGTGGCTACAGTAGAAAACAGATGGGAATAAGCTAGAGTCACTGAATAGTTCTGGCCCTTTCCATCTGGAGGTCAGTGGTTTAATTTTGCTAATGGTAGTAGTAAGTAAAACTCCAAAATGAGAAACAGCATGCAGGAGGAGACAGAAGGGAGTGTATTTTACTTTATTTTTTAATGAAGATTATAGATTATTTACAAAGAATCAACATAAAAATCAATGGAACAGACAAGCAGGTTTAGCAAGGTCATGGTACAAGGTCACAAAGCCATATACAGAAATCTAGTGTTGGCCTGTATATAAGCAATGAACAATTCAAAAGTAAAATTGTAAAGGCACAAGTTACAAGATCACAAAAAAGTTTAAACTAACACTACTGTATAAATCTACCAAAATATATTCATTATCTGTATTTTAAAAACTATAAAAATTGATCAAAAGTACTCAAATACAACTTAAATAAGTGGAGAGAGACTATGTATGTGAATTGGGCAAATATCAAAACATTTATTCTCCCTAAATTTATTCATAGATTCACCTCAATATATATCAAAATCTCAGCAGCAGAATTCTTTTTTTTTTTTTTTTCAGTGAAGGGAGGCATTGAATTTACTTCTGGACAGGCCACGTGAATGACAAAGGGGGCCACTGGGCTTTTTTTTCTTCTTAAAACTATCTGAACTATTTTTTATATTACATATGTATATAAATAAACATACGCATAGTTTTTCTTTCAGCTTGTCACATGAGTGAAACAATAAGGGGAGTGTATTTTCAACTAATTTCCATTTAATACATCATTGCCAAGCTTGGAACAAAGGTAAAAGGGGTCTTCCCCCCGCTGGCTCCGGAGCAATCACAATGTGTCATTCCAGAAGCAGTTTATGAATACGTGATCACATATAATTATAGGTAGCATTTATGGGTAGAGTCTTTTTATTTTACACAAATGGAATTGCTGTAAATACTATTCTGCAGCCTGTTCTTTTTCTTCAGAATGTATCTTGAATACTTCTTTCACCTCTATATTCCTTCCATAAATGCCTGAGTAAAAGTTTAGGTTACTTTCCTAAAATTGTTCTTGAGAAGAGAAAGATAATCGCCTTTGGGTTACTTTAAAATTTCTGACAATGTGAGAAGTTTTCAGTATTTAATTTTAAACAAAAGTGTTTGGGAAAGGTATTTCAGTCTTTTAAAACCTCAATCAACATAAGTGTTTGATCCTTCTTACAGTTATTTGATAAAACTGACCAAATAGGAACAATTATTACAAGTTCATTATTCACCCCTTAAAGTAAGAAGTAGAGATTTAACTTTACAATTGTATAAACAAGCCTTTCAAAGATCACATAATAAGCAATAGAATAAGTAGTTGTGCTGCAAAATTTCACATCATGCCTGCCGAATGAATGCCAATAAAACCATTTTTCTGATATCCTATGAATGGGTACTTATGGTTTGGAATGAAATGTCTAGTGAAAGCGTTGTATGTGGGCCAACAAATGGTGCATCTCAAGTAACAGATGGAAATAAGGCAAATGTACTTTGAAAAACATGTGTTAGATGATTTGGAAAGCAGCTTCCATTTGAAAGAGACTAATGTCAAAGATGCATTGAAGTATGTTTTACTGATTCAAGAAATGCAAAGAGTTCAACTACTTCTAAACTAATATATGATATGTGATCTTAAAGGTGAACATGTAATTCTATGAGTAAATTAAGTATAAGTAGATATTTGATCATTTCATTTATGATTTTAAAATCACGAACATTGAAACCAGCTAAAATCCTTCTTTAAAAATCACATTAGAGAATACAAAATTATTCTATGTTCTAAGCACTTTTCTACTACAGCAGAAGATAAGAATTGCATAGTGTTCCACAAGAGTGATGTGCCTTATTTTATTTTGTAAATTTATTGATGGTCTTTCAGTTTTATGTTCTACAATTACAAACACAGTTGCGACTGTTTCCTCAGTAAATTCCTTCAATAGTCTTTCTGGATCAATTTATACAGACGTTGATAAAAAGTTTCCTACTCTTTTTTTTTGTTGTTCTGGCCCATTAAGACGGAGGTTCAGTAAGTACAGTGAATTTGAGTCACTTGCTAAGTGGTGCTCAAAATCAGTAAAGAAAATGTTTTAGTATCTCATATATTTTCACTCCAAAGGTCATGGATGGAGCACTTCCTTGTCACTATAGCCTTGGGTTCAAAACACACAGTAGGATCCTACCAGGGGACAACCCAATAGAACTGAGAACGTGAGATATGCAAACCCAGAGGAAGCCTTGACAGATAAAAAAGGTCAATGGGGAAGGGAAAGAACCATGGAGGAGTGGAAAGGGGAAAAAAAAGACCATCAGAGAGAAGTCTCACTGATTTCCATCTGAGTTGGACTCTGGTTTGCAAGAACAAAAGCATGTTGGTTCCATCCTCTATGCTCTATGAATACATTATTTCCGGTGATGGGACTGGAATTTCACACCCTGCCAGATATTGTGGGCATAAGGACTTTATAATCCATACTGCCAATCCACCTCCAGAAAAACTGCTTCAAATTATACTCCCACAGACAGCTCACCATCCTCACCAACATTTTATATCATTAAGCGCTTACATTATTGCAAAATACTTAAAAATATCTCACTTTAATTATATAAGCTTAGGCAGCTTTTCATAGTCATTGACCAATTATGTGTTGCTTTCTTTGCTTAGTTTGTATTTGGTTGTTTGCATCTTTCTTAGTGATATATAAAGAGTTTGCTGTGTATTAAGGAAATTAACCCTCTGTCAAGTGGGAAAATTACTCTCCCACTTATTATTTTTTATGGTGTTTAATTAAAGTTTCCATATTTTAAACTGCAGATTTATACTCATATAATAAAATGTATTCATCTTTCTTATATTTTCTGAATTTTGTGAAGTGTTGATGTACACTGAGGCTGTCTGGTTAATGTAGTAGAATACAGATAAAGCAGTTAGAATCTCATCCCAGTCACCTGCCAGTTAGGGAACCCTGGACAAGTCACTTAAACTTCAGTAAGTTTCTTCCTGGACAAAGAGGAAACTTTCACTTCTGCCTGTGTTTTTCTCTGCTGTCTTGCAAATTGAATGACACAAAGTTTGCCAAGGCTCTGGACCCCCCAGCCTCCATGAATTAAAAAGTAGTTGCATCTGCAAATAGCGGATAACATGTGAAGCTTTTTGAGAAGATGTGAAGTCTTTTGAGAAGATGAGCATGTCCCTTGAATTAGATAAAATGTAATGCAAATTTTGGCGGTGAAATAAATAGGCTTCTAGTAAGGTTAAGAAAGATTTTCTTTAATTTCACTGTTAATCAAAACTCCCCTTAAACCATGCTGTACATCATAAACCATCAGGTCACCTAAATGACCTTTACAATCTCAGCATTCACGCCATCTCCCTAGGGGTTCTCACCATTTGAAAACAGAAAGAGCCAAGCGGTGGTCAAAATAGAGAACCGGCTTACTGATGAAAAAGACCTTGGTGAATATGGGAAGACCTCAGATCATCTCTGACCCTCAGCCTCACAATGGCATGTTTCAGCCTCAGCTATCAGGTGCAAACAGAAATGCAGAAGCCAGGGTCCCTCTCAGAGCCCTCACTGGGCCACCAGAAGCCCTATCCCCTGCCAATGGGTTCCTTATGGATGGATTCCCAGGCGCAAGGCTTTCAGCACAAGATACAGTCCTGGTGCAGTGCATAAAAGACCTCAGCTAGAGCATGGTCAGAGTAGTTTTTGTGCTGTGGTCCTGCTGCTGAGCAGTGCATGCAAAGCTCTCCATATTCCCCTCTTTCAGACAAGGTCCAACTGGCCAGAAAAGCAAGCAAGGAAAGAGAAGGAAATGCTATGATCCTCAATATTGCTTACACAGAGGTGTGAATGAGACTCCTTCGTCTTCTACTGGAAAGGTGAGGGAGATCAGTAGTCATCATCGAAGAGTATGGGCTTTGATGTAGACGGTCTTGGCATTGAATCCACCTGAACTAGATGGGCATTTTCAGGCACTATCTGAGCCTTGGCTACTTTGTCTCTGAAATGGAATATAAATGCCCACCTGCCACACAAGGTGAGACAGTTAAAGAGACAATATAGGTGAGGCACTTACAAAGTAACTGGAGCAGGATGTGAACTCGACAAATGTTGGTTTTCTTTCTGTATCCCCTGAATCTCATCTAAGGGCCAGGCTTCACTTTGCTGCTTCACTTCAGGGGACATGAACAGCCACAGATCAACCTTCAATCCACTGTTCAGTTTCATAGTATTGGAGCTAAATACAATCACCTCCCTTTCCCTTTTACCTGCACTTTCATTTGCCACAGTCTCTGTTACCCAGGCAACTCCCATGGAACCTGAGAGACAACTGTCTTAAATTCTGGCACCCTCAGAGGGCTTGGAACATACACCCTTGGATAAGGAGGGAGGAGTCCTATAATACTGCTTCTTTGATTCTCTTTCTGCTGATTCCAATAACCCAACCTTGGGCTTCACTGTAGCCCTCTTCAGATGCCTCTTCTAGTTCTCTCTCTTTTCAGTTTGTGGAGCAACAGCCTGGGTGGATGCCCCAAGACCAACGACATCCAGTCAGTACAGGTTCCTTTCTTCCTGCACTCCCTGGAGGCTCTCTGCCCACTCCATGGCTCCCTCTTGGCCAGGACAGGAGAGAGCTCTTCTTTAAATTCCTTTGGCCAGTGATTCCTCATCTCCCTCCAATCAGAAGAATATGGCTCCCCCTTCCTCACAGAATCCGAAATTAGGGTTATTAATACTCATGACCAGATCTGAAGAAAGCAGACCATCTGGCACCTTTGGCAAGGAGTCAAACCGAGCATGTTAAGCCCCTTACCCCCAATTAAGTGAGAAGTGCAGGCATGAATACCAAACTTCTCAGTTTCTTCACCCATCAGAAGAAGCCAGAGAAGAGAACGGCTCCAGCACTGGAGAAAGCTCCCATCTGAGGCCACAGGGCAGTCAGTCCTAGAGGGCAGCGACTTCCGAGGCAGACATATGGAGAGGTCATTCGCTTCTCGTTTACCCAACAGATAAGAATATGGAAATAGTCTCAGTCCATTTGTTTGATGGGCCTCCTAAGCTGGTGATAAACAAATCAATACAATTAGTTTTGGCTCATCATCATTAAGAAACCTCCACTGCTGGGACACAATTTAATAACACCTCTGGCTGCACAGGAAAGGAAACCTTTGGAGACTGGTGCCTTCCCTAGGGCACTAGCATCATGGGAGGGGTAAGCGGCTCCTGCGCAGTGTCCACGGGACTCCTCAGGGCACTGTGCATCCCAAGGCCCAGCGAGAGTGGTGCAGGATGGTCCTGTGTGCTCCTGAGAATTCATCTGAGCAAATCTGCATTCTGTGTGGTTTGGAAATAGTACAATGCGAACAGATTGCAACAATGAGTAAAAATTAAAATGACATCTAAACCAGCACTAAAATCTAAACAGAAGCCAGAGTGCTGGAGTGAATTCAAGGGCTTCTCCCACACTCTCTGTGATTGTGAGAGCTACAGAACAGCTTTCTGCCTCAGCCTTCCAGCTGAATCTCCAGCATATTCTGACCAACAAGCAGGTAATATTGTGTAAACGAGGCCCAGGAACCTCACAGTGTGCTTACAAGAAACTCTTTGGGCCATGCTCGCTGCTCAGTACAGTTTCGAATAACATCTGTCTACTTCTAGGGTGAGTTATTTTATACGGTGCAGAACCTTTTTGGCATCTTTCCACTTGCTTCTCTTACCAAGAAGACCTCACCTTTCCACCAACTCTAAATAGATAATTGTCCAATTAAAACAGTGACTATTTAGACTTGGAAATAATCTCAGTGTGGCAAACATACTGAATTTCAAATGAGGAAATTCATGTGAAGGTCCAGAGTGGTCAGTTGTCCAGGTTACAAGACTTGACGAATCAAAATGTGGTGCTTGAATCCAAAGCTTGATCAGAGGGTTTCTACTTCTATACCACCCTAACAGTTCCAAATTTTCAAAGTTCTCCATTAAGGAAGATTTCCAAGTAACAAACCATCTTGGATGGTAATTCTTTATTTTAAACCCGCAGTCCTTTCCCACTGGGTTCCTAAACGAGCATCAGTGAAGTGAAGTGATTTATTCAAGATCAAGAAACTTCTAAATTATAGCAACCAGACATCAATTATATATGCTATTTTGGAGTTTACTTTATGTCACCTATATACCTAAAGTACTCTGGGGGTACTCACTGACTTAAAAGCTAGCTTTTAAACACAGGAAAGACCCTTGAATTCTACTACCAAGATAATCTACTGAGGAGAGCTTCTTGATGCTTTTTTTTTTTATCAGACTATGAAAAAAGAGAAAAATAACTTTAAAAAATTTAAACTAAGGAATGATTGCTGTAGTAGTTAGTGTTACTCACCTGACTAATACGTGAGACTTTTCATAGCAGTGTTTAAGATCACAAAGGCAGACTTGCTGTGTCTTCCCGCTACATCTAGAGATCCCACCTAATTCACATATAGCAATGTTACAATGACAATTCCAAACTTGAAGGAAGAAAAACAACTTTACCTAGAAAGAGGATTTTCCCCCAAGAGAATGTTAGAAATAAGATTGCTAGACGTTTAAGATGATACGGATTTTAGAAGAAGCAGGATGTGGTCAAGATATAATTTAGCCCTCAGAATGGATAAGAAATGTATTAGAAAAGCAGCAGCAGGAGTGTGTTTAGAAAGCTGCTGGCAAGATTGAGTCAAGGTTGTGATAAGGCACCAAGACATTTTGACAACATATTCCAGTATTTGAAAAACTTCACAGACTCGCAGAAATATATGGTGATACTGCCACAACAGGAAGGCTAAGGCAAGGGCATGTGTAGAGATGACAGTGGAGGTCTGCTGAGAAAGTAGAATAAATCTGGAGATGTGGTATATCTACATGACTCTGTTCAATTTGAAATTTCTGATAAATTTGTTGATATCAATTTGAAAATGATCCAAGTGACTCAGTTCAATAACTCTTCTTTTTTGGTACAATATCAAAATGACAAAATGGGCCAAATAAATATTCAATACAGGTAAGATGTGTTAAGATCATACTAGACTGAAAAATAGAAAGATAGAAATCATACCCATCATTTGCACTCTTTTTTATGCTAAAGAGCTCAAAACATATCTATAGCTGTTATCTCATTTAAAACAGAGACACGCATTCCCTTTGGACAGACCAGAAAGGCTTTCATTTGGGAAAACAAGAATATTGCAAAGTAACAAGAATGAGAAGAACATTTGAGAAGTGACTAATCAAAATGTCAGTTTGGAAGATTTCAAAACAACAAGAAAACATTTGAAAAATGGCTAATCAAAGTTTTTTTAAAAAAATAATGCTTCGATGTCACAGTACAAAATCAGCAGTGAGGAGTAAATTTGGAAAGAGACCAAAGGCAAAGGGGTTACAGCTATAATTTTGGAGTCCTTGTTTCATACTTGGATGCCATTGCCCTCCGGTATTCCCTAAGCCCCCTTGCCTACAAACCTCCTTCCAAAGGTTATTTTGCAACACCTCCTCTCACCCAATCCTCCAGGCTTGGTATGCCTCTTGGGTGTGTTGTTTGGACTTGGCTGAGTCTACACAGCAGCATCTGCCTCTCTAGCTCCTTGAAAACCCTCCAGTACAAGTATTTTTAGAGCAGATGTTCTTTACTTCTAAAGATAGCATTCAATTTTGAAAGGTTGTTGAATGATATAAGCAAATGAAAAATAAAACTAAACTAAAATTGGACATCGAGGGGAGTAAAATGGCATATAAAGTAAACCTAATGGTACTTGAAAATAAATAAGTCAATAAAAATAAGAAGATCTCTGCCTTCAGTTCTGCATGATCTAGACCGCAAAGGGAAGTAAGGTGGTAGGATTAGAGACAACTGAACTGCCCCAATCTTAGAGCACCTGGAGATGACTGGTCTATTCAAGAAACTCAGTTAGTTAGTAGAACTGGTACAGAAACATGGTTCCTGAATGACATTGTTGGCACTGCCCTGCCACAGAACAACATGATACCATGGCTTCTCAAACATCTTTATTTATCTCCCACCCCAATACCTCCTTCATTCATTTTTTTCATTTAACTCTGCCTAGATTCTTACACAGAATTGTCCTCAGGATGGTTTATGTGTATGACAGATAGTCTTACACCACTGCCTAATTCCTACCCAAGTTAGGTTCGCATATTGCTATAGTTTTGGGAGCTGCGATGTCCCCTAAAGGCCTATGTGTTAAAGGCTTGGTCTCCAATCCCCAGCACAACTGGCAGGTGGTGGAACATTTCATAGGAGGGGCCTAGTGAGAGGTCTTTAGGTCATTGGCATGCACCCTATAAGAGGAAATCTTTGCCCCTCCCTCTGTCTCTCTTTACTTCCACCCATGATGGAAAACTGCAACCTGTACCTGTCACTTTGTGCTACCACAAAAGCAGTAAAAGCAGTATGTGCACTTGGTCATAGACTGGAATCTCCAAAACTGAGCCAAAATTAACCTTTTCTTTTTATGAGCTAATTATCTTGGATATTCATTTTAATAATGGGAAGCTGACTCAGACACATATCCATTTTCATCTTCATATTACCATGGCATTACACTATACGAGTGGCTTGGTGTTCTAAGACACTTTGCATGGCAAGGGTCGAGTTCATTGTTGGTGATAAGCTACTTCCAATAAGTTTCCTTTTAGATACAGGCAAACCACATTAAGCTTTCATTACTAAATAGCTATTTCATTTTCTGACATAGGTGACTTTTCCATTTTGTTTTTTCCTGTGCTTATATTTTTAGAATTGTATTTTTCTTTTTGATGTAAGCCTATTTTTTTCATGCAAGCCTACTGATACCAAACAATCATTTAACCTACTACCATATTTTGTCTTACTTCCCATCATTTATATTCTTTTTAAATTTGGTATAAAAAACTCTTAATAATTTTGTAGGCCTATAAAACAACAAAAGAATCGTTAGTCTTCATCTAAGTACAGGGCCTACTGTCTATTCTTAGAAGGCTGACATCTTAACATACAGGCAGGTAAAGAGTAGTCATGGAGTCATAAAATCTAGCTAATCATTGTGTAGATGATTTGCTTTTTCCAAACCTCAGTTTACCCATAGGTTGAACAGAAATACTACAACATGCAGCCGACTCTACAGGACACCTGGGTGCATCTAACTGTTTACACACATCGGAGTGTTAAACTGGAAGTTTTGGCTGAGCACTCAGCTCATGCAGATATCAGATACTGAAGTGATTTCTGAGACAGACCAGCCTGTAGGGCTCAAGAAAGGAGACAACTAAACCAATTACACTGCTCAAAAGCAATTCAATCACACTGAGAAGATAAAAGATTTGAGTGAGAAAGAACTTAAGGGGCAATTTCTTCCAGAAAAACTGTGCTGTGAGGTTCCTTCCCCAAAGCAGTACTTGCCC
>RJWM01042294.1:0-14433 GCA_004363535.1 Dasyprocta punctata | reverse complement strand
GGGCTACTCTTTCAGGAGACATCTCTGAACCTTTCCAAACTCTTCCCACTAACCATTTCCAAAGGCTCTTGAACCACATGGTCAGGTATAGTCACAGCAACAACCCCACTCCACTGGTACCAAATTCTGTCTTGGTTACTTTTCACTTGTTGCTGAGATGAAACACTTGACACCCAAAATTAGGGAAGGAAAGGTTTATGTAGCTTACAGTTTTTGGAGGTTTCAGTCCACAATCAGCTGACTCCAAGGCAGGGTGGCATGGCACAGGGACAGCACTTCAAGGCAGCAACCGAACAAAAGCAGCAAAGTAAAAGGAGCAAGAGGAAACCTCTTCTCCTCCTTTATATAATACCAGGACAACCCCCCCCGCCGTGGGTGTAGCATTCACAAACATCCTTGCCTTCCTTTGCACAGGATGAGGATGTTTACAAAGTAAGAACCCTGGCTCCCTGCTGAGTCTCTCAGCTAAACTTTTGGCCTTCTCAAATTGACACAATGGCCTGGTAACTGCTTATGCTCTACACCCCAGGATGTAGAGCTGCTGCCTTACTTAATTAAACTCCTAAACTTCTCAAGTTGACACAATGTATAAACCCTAACAGTCTGGAATTGTGAATTTTGTGTTCAGAGTCCATGTAACAGAAATCCAAAATTGGTAAGAAGTAACTCATACCTGTTTCTGAGTTTCTAACATCTCAGTCCTTTTCCCCATACTTGAGTACTTCCAACGACAGAGACAAGATGACCTTTCTCACAAGGCAGAATTTCTGGCCACTCTGAAATTCAGTAGAAATCTTTGAATTGACTGACAATAGAGAAAAATTCTGATCTTCCTCTCTTGTCCTTTTAGTTTTTGAAAGCTACTATGCAGTTTACTCCTTATTGTCTTTTCCTCAGGGCCTCAGCATCTCCAGTGTCTTTAATAATGTCTCATATGACACGAGGTTCTTTTCTCTGCTCCTTTGTCATTGTGATAAAAAATTCTCAATTTGTCAATATTCCTTAGGATAGATTCTGTCTGTACATCTCTCCTAGAAAAGTAGATGCCTAGATTCTGGGTGATCCAAGGAGTTCAGTGTGGTATGGAGTGAGGCTGGACTGACCCCTGGGCTGCATGCAAAGTTTGCAGCAAGAGAGAGTTACAATGCAGCACGCAAACAGGGACACAAGGCCACCTGTGAACTCAAGCATAGCATCTCAGTGTACAGTAACTGGGTGATGAAGTAGAAACCATCTAAGAGGTTGATTTAGATGAGAGTGCAAAGGCCCCTCGAAGCTAGAGGACAACCTTTCTTGGTAAGGAAAGTGCTCTCTTTGCCTCTTCCTACCACTGCATCCACATCAGTTTGCCAAGCCTCTCTTAACTCCAACTGATTGGATCTTCTAAAGATGTCTATTATTAAGAAATGCTGTTAGTCATTCCTTAATAATAGAAAGCTGTTGATGAAGCTTTACTTTTTTATGGTGTGATGTTTGTTGAACTCAGAAAAGATTTTATGGTTTTCTAAGAGGTATGTGCATGTTGATTTTTATAATACTACCTTTGATACCAAATGTGTGGGTTTTTTAAAAATGCCAACTTTGTAATTTTCCAACATCAATTTGATATCCAGCAATTAATTCAGTTTTGACATGTCAGGGGTCAGTGCAGATTCCAACATATTATAGGCTAAATTCCTTTAAGACTGCCCCCATTTCAGATACATGCAAGAGGAGTGGTCACATTATCTACATTTCGGTACACATGGGTTCCCATAACACTAGATTCAGTAATTTTCCAGAATTATTCATAGAGCTCAGAAAAATACTTTATTTACCAGTTTATTTTAAAGTATGTAACTTAGAAATAGCCAAATGGAAGACAAGGAATAACAAAAGGGTATTGGGTATGCCTAACTCCCATGCCCTTTCTGGACATACCACCTTTCTACAACATCATCGAGACCCCTTCCGATGTTATTGTTTATGAAGTTTTATAAACCAACCTGTGACACCCCTCTCCTTCCTAGTGGTTGGGATGAGGTAGGTAAAAATGACCCATCCCCATCCTAAGGCTGTTGAAGGAATCTATACTCTGAGTTGTGTCACTGGCATAAACCTAGCTATGTTCAAAAGGCCTCATTGTGTAAAAAACAAAAGACATTCAAGAAACTGGAAGGATTTTGGAAACTCTGTGCCAGATACCAAGGGCAAAGCCTAAATATATTTTTATTATACCGCAGGATGGTAGCAAGTTAGTATGCAACTCTTACTAAGCTTTCTTTTGAGAATGAAATTAGAAACATCAAATATAGTAAATCAGATTGACTCCAACACATTCTTGAATAATCTGGGAATGTGTGATGGGTAGTTTTCAAGAATATTTGAACATTTGAAATGTTAACTGAAGCCTGGTCTGTGTAATATGTTGACACTTGCTGTTGTACAGCTGTAAACATATCAATTTATGTAGCAAGATTGTAAAACATAAATTATACTTAGAAAGAAGGGATATAGCCATTCTGCAGGATGAAAAGTGTAAGTGTATGTGCGTTTGTTCAGCACAGCAAGAGAGAGCAGAAATCCTGGGCATAGGAGCTGTGAGCCTCTGAATAACCCCTGTGTTGTTTTCCACTAAAGAGCAGAGACAACTCGTCAGACCTTTGCATGATTGGATGCACTATTTCTCTTGTTTCTCCATTCCCCTGAGGTTAGGTTCTGTGCTTACTGAGCAAGATATTAATTGCAATTTAGTTTTTTAAAGATTCTTTTGTTATAAGAAGGCAGCATGGGCAATAGATGTGGCAAATCTGGCTATTGGAAAAAGACTGTTGAGTAGAGATCAGTGAAGAGGTACTTTCCTGCCTCTTAAAGCTAATCAAGTGTTCACAGCTAGATGCAGGCAGGTGAAGAGAGGACTTTTATAGATGCCTGAAACTTTAAGAGATAAATTAAAAGTGACAGGAGAGAAACTTAGGGTTTCTAAGTTTCTATGTGCCTCTGAGGCCATGTGTGTGACTTTGCCTTTCTTAACCTTGCTGGTCTCTTATCCCAGCTGAAGCTCTGTTTCCTCAGAAACCAAGAATAGGTAAAAAAATAATAATAACCCTCCTGTCCCACAGAATTTTATAGCAATTGGAGGACAATATGCCTGGAAGTGCTTTGTAAATTGAAAGTCACTAATCAGTTATCAGAGTATTGCTCTTGCTCTTCCATTAATGTTTTTAGGCTTGCTTACTTTTCTGGAATTTTATTCTCTTAGATGCCTTAGGTGATGTTCTTTAGTTATCCTATAGAAATTGTACAGCAAGCTCTCTAGTGCTTTCATATGTATGGGTTTTATCCTGTATGTCCTAGTTACCAAACTCCCTGGAGAAATTTCCCTCTTGAATTTATTACCTAGAATTCACAAAGCACATATTTCTCAGTAGTTGACTGATGTTTTGATTTAAAAATTTAAATCAAAAACACCAGGTGTAAGTTATAAAGGAAACATTTTTGAGTTAACATTTTCAGTATCATTGTTAGAGCACCAAGGTCCCACGTATAGATAGTTTGAAAAGCACACCCATGTCAACCATGGCTCTGAGATCTGAGTCACTAGTTCTACCAAAACACCATTTGTTGACCGTTTCATTGATTCACTAGGGATATAATTCACCATCTTATTGTTTGCTGGGAGTGATGTTTTAAGCATTTCCTATTCTAATGTGAAAGTTTGTTGGTTATAATGTAGCGGTTTCAGTCTTTTTTTTTTTTTTTTTTTTTGTCTTTTTGAGACAGGTTTTTCTATGCAGTTCAGGTGGACCTTGAACTCACTTTGTAGCCCAGACTGGCCTCAAACTTGCAGTGATACATCTACCTTAGCCTCCCTAGTGCTGGGGTTACAGGCATTTGCCATCATGCCTGGCTCAGTCATGTTTTAAGAAAGTGAAAAGTGTTTTGGTTTCAGGTATATTATAGTAAGTTTTCCATTTAAAATAATAAAAGGCTCTGTATAAGAGCTTTTTGCAGAATATGTGACTTTTAGGGATGGGTTACTGACTTTATACATGAAAAATATAAATTATGATTTGGTTTCAGTCTTTGCATTTATAAAGATGAGGTATCAGAGAAGTTTAGATTTTTGCAAGGTCTCACAGCTTCTTGTGAGGAATGAATCTGGGCAGCTTGTGATGCATCTTTTGTTGTAGCTTGGTCTTAGGTTCCCTCTAGACCAGTGATGGTGAACCTTTTAGAGCTTTCAATGATACAAACAGCCCACGGTGGTATATGTGCCGTAAGTTTGCCATCATTGCCCTAGACTGTTCCATGATGGGCCTGTGTTCTGGTGGACTCTGTTGGGAGTTATATACAACTCTCAACCTCCCCACAGAGAGCTCAGGCACATGGAAGTAATCCCACAGATATGATGTTCTCTGTATTAGTCAGCTTGGGGTGCTTTAATAAGTTACCAGAAACTCCATAGCTTGGGAATGAGAAAGCCTGAAATCAGGGTGCTAACATGGTTAGGTTCATGGGAGAAAGGCCTGCTTTCTGGTCAGATTCTGTGTGTCCTCATATAGCAGAAAGAGACAGAGAGACAGAGAGAGAAAGAGAGACAGAGCAAGAGAGAGAGAGAGAGGGAGAGAGAGAGAGAGAAAGGAGAGGAGAGGAGAGAGGTCTAGTGTGTTTTCCTTCTTATACTTAATAATCACACTGTCAGGGCTCTCACAGGATGAAAGCTGGACAAGTTGGCAAGTCAGATGCTGCCATCTGTTCCTTCAAGGCCACCTCACTGCTCACCTCTGCATGCTCCTGGGTAAATACTGCTTTTATCACCTTTGTCCACTTCACTTGAACTTAGGTTAAGCATTGCTCTGGCAGCCCAAGCTATGAAAGTTTCTAGCAGACTAATTAAACAGCCTTTGGTACCAATTCCCATTCCTGGGAGGCAGAAGCTAACTGATGTCGCTTGAATCAGATGGTTATCCATTACCCTAATTTGACCAGTTATTGCTGGAGAAGGAGTTATAGATATACAGGTTGTTAGGGGCCAGTTCTGTCAGGATGTAGAACTAGACATAGGCAGGACTTACAGAAAGAAATACTGACTGATTGATAATTCTCTAGGCAAAAATAATTGTAAAAACATTTCAGATTTCCTCCTGGCTCTAAGGGGAAACAAGGTGTTACGATTTATATCTAGAAAGTTCCTCAAAAGTCTTATGTTCTGAGATGGTGTTTTGGGAAAGTAATTGGATCATGGAGGCATTATGTTCATCAGTGATTTAGTTTGTAACCGAGTGTGCCTTTCAGAGGTGAGACCTGGTCAGAAAAGTTGGGTCACTGGGGGGTGGGACTTGCATGGATGTATTCTTGTCCCCAGCTCCTCCACTCCCTTTCTTCTTCCAGATGCCATGATGCTAGTAACTGTTCTCTGCCGGGCCCTTTCACTATGCCATTTCTGCTTTTGCAACTGGCAACTATGGACTGAGCCCACTGTAGCTGTGAGCCAAAACAAACCTATAATCCTCTCCTATACTGATAGAAAATATGAGTAATATACTGGGGAACAGGAAAAAAGAAAAGACCCACATGACTTTTAATCAAAATGTAGGACTGGCACATGCATGCCTATAGTCTCATCTACTTGAGGGACTGAAATAGGAATATTACTTGAACCTAGGGAATCCATCTAAAAAAATAAAAATGTATGTAAATGTATATCCATTTTTGTGTGTATGTGTACACATGTATAAGTCTCTCTAAACCCCCAAGGATTGTGTTTTTTAATAAAGTAAACTCTTCTCCATACTTCTCCCTTGTTCATAGTTTCCTCGCTGTCTCAGAGAGAAGGGTCCATCAAGATTGAGACTAGATGACCATATTTCAGTTTCTTGGAATGTAAGTGACCTCCATGAAGGGAGTACACAATGTCCAGTATTAAGCTAAAATAGGGTTGGAGTAAGGTCTGCAAGATAGCATCTTTCTTGTTCACTGCACTGCCATCTCTGTCCCCAGTACTAGAATATGCCTAATAGAAGACCTTCCATAATTGTTAATGAATGGATGGATGCAAGGATAGATGTATCCTTCATAGTTTACTACAGCAAGGAGGAGGCCAGGAAAGGATAACTCAAGTTAAAATCAGAAAAAAGCTAGAAAGACCAAAGAATGGCAAGAGAAGACTGTCAAGGAAGAAGGGCTAGCAGTCACTGGTAGCTGACTATTTGTACTCTATTCGCCATATTTGAGGCTAATATTGGGAGAATTGAGAAAATACTGCCTTTAAAAGACAAAGGCAGAGCATATGATATTGCTAATTTTATATCAAGGTTGTTTTATACTTCTTCAACCCCTCTTTTATTTGTAAATTTGAAGGCAAGAACACTGTTTATCTATACATTCTTCCAGTCCCTAATAATAATATAGTCTTCACATAATCAGCATTCAACAAATATTGGTTGAATGAATCAATAAATTCAAATTTTAGAAAACGAAGAAAAATAGCTCTCAATTGACTTTGATACATTATTTTTAGTGTGGAAAGGAAAATTTAATAAATATTTTTATCCTCAAGGATTATGACGCATGTTGAAGTTGTAAGAATGTTAGGGAATAATTTTTTCACTTTTATCCTTTTTGCCTTTTGAAAAAATAATTTCTATAGAGGATGATTTTCTCTTGAAAGTTGATTTACCAGTTCATGTTGAATGAGAGCACATTTTCACTTTATTTCTATTTGTACTATTTACTGCATATTGTGTATACTGTGTCTGAAATGAAACAACACAAAGATCTTCTAAATGATATTTATACACATGATTTTTGAGTGTAACCATTACACACAAAAATATGTTTCTAATATTTTCTGAAGCGATTGATTTTTTTATCTTAATCTTGTCTTGTAAACTTTGCTATGAGCTTTTGCTCTAACAGTTTTTTAACTTCTTCCCTAGAATTTTCTGTATTTGATTGTGCCATCTGTGTATAAAGATAAACCTGGGAGGGGTGGAAACACACCTGTAATCTCATCATTTGGGGAGCCTGAGGCGGGAGTTCAGCAAGTTTGATTCCAGCCTGGGCAATTTAGCAAGATGCTGTCTCAAAATAAAAAATTTAAAAAAGGGTTGGGGATGTAACTCAGTGTGAAGGCCCTGGGTTCAATCGTACACAAAAAACACAATTTTTAAAAGTACTTTTTTCTTTTTTGTTTAACTTTAATTTCTGAGGTGAAACACTTTTTTCTTTCAACTTCCATAACAAAATACAGAGCTATCAGATACGCCTGAAAAAAATATGTATATTATACATATATTTCTATAACATTAAATCATATATTTATAATCTATATGCAAAATTTTGAAGACTTAATAGAAAGTTGGACATCTAAAAGGCACTGCACAATGGAGTTAAGATTACTTGCATCTTATGCACATACACACATTATTCTGCTTAAGTAGATAATGAGCAAAGTCATCTTTCACATGTGAATGTCTCACTCAGAAATCCCTGCATCACAATTTTGTAACTCAAAGAATGCCGAAATATTTAAAACCAAATTAACTGCTAACTTTTTTCCCCCAAGAAGAAACTAAAAATGGAATAGTTCTTGAAAGACTGAATCAAAGTTTTCTTTCCAACCACATAAAACAATGTTCCATTATTGCTTACAAAACAAAAAGCACAAACATAATTATGGAGTAGATAAACAAGGGACAAATAGCCAACTGACTCAAACCACTTGGTGAGAAGTGATGTTTTTAATGCTTTTGAAGGTTTCTTGGCCCATCGGTCACTAGGGTGCTGTCCTTCCCTGAGGTAATGAGCTGGGTTTAATAAGGTACAGTCTGACAACCAGAATAAAGGAACTTGGTGAACTGTATTTTTCTCCTACCCATCCTTTAGGAGAAAAGGTGAGCTCAGCAAGGCTGGTACCATTAAGAGATCTCTGCTGTTTTCTTTTCTGTAGCTGAAAAAGCAAACTTTTTACATGAACAAGTCTTTGATTAATGAAATTTCAATAGATTTATATTTGTAAAGTTTTAAACACCTGGCACAACAAAATTCAGAAAAAAATGAGGGGGACAAAGTAGGTCGACTTTTTGCCCCCTTTTTCCACCTGCTGTTGGACAGTGATGAGACGCTCATGGAAGAGAAAGGCCTGGTTTTGCACCAGGTTGACAGGTGCTTCTAGGGGTGGGTTGGAGGAAGAAAAACTCTCTTTTGCCCTAGAGAGTATCAAGCATTTCCACATGTCCTGGTCTACTTCCTGAGCAAGCCCAGTGTGGCTCTGTGTGAAGACCCTCCTGAGTATACAGTGCAAATCAACTGACAATTACTGGTGGAATAGCAATCAAAGGAAAGTTACAAACCAGACAATTTCTTAAAGCCAAAAAACATTTTTTCATGGAGTTGAATATTTTTCAAGTGTTTTTTCAAGTGTAAAAGCAGTGACTTTTTTGTTCAAACAGAAACAGCATCTAGGAATTTATTCTGGCACTTGTGTTCTAGGGGGTTACAGATATACATCATGAATTTCTCTCCCTCTTACTTTAAAGGCTTTGTATTTCTATTCCTGAGTTTGTGCCAACACCTGCTGGCCCTACCATTTAGAGGGCAGTGGGTGGCCAGCTGGTCTCCCTGGTTGGATCAGGCAATGCCAAGCAAGAGCCCTCCTCCACCTGCCAGGCTTGCTTTCTGATTCAGGGGTAAGTCAGGTGCAAAAATGGAAACTGACAGAACCACAGCTACCAAAGGCAGCTTACCTGGGAAGCCCTTTGCAGCCTGACCCAACCCTGAGTCTTTAGGGACCACTGTCTCAGTCCCTTTCCTGGGGAAAGAGGAGTCACTCATAGAATTTGGATCAAACAAGGGGTAGGACATCTGACAAGAAATAGCAGGATGGACTCAAATCATCCCAGGTCATTCAGTCTCTCTCACCTGTTCTGACCTTCCTGAGTCCTTCTCTCATGCATGCACGCCAGTTAAAACTAAAGCCCCAAACTCTCCCCACTACTTAAGGATAACTCTCAAATATTACTTATATAGAGTTCTATTAAGACAAGTTGAAGCCAGGAAGTTTTCTAATCCATAGACACCACTCTTAAGCCTCCCCTTTGCCCTCAGCAGATGTGCAGTTACTTCCTCTCTCCCTGCTGCACTGCTGCTAGGCAGATCTAAGCCACAGCTAGGTGTCTCCACACGCTATGCACTGGAGGTTCACATGCACACACAGGGAAGTGCGGTGGCTGCTGCTTCTGTTTGCTTCTAGTCCCAGCCTTTTGCATCACCCATAAGATTAATACTTGCTTACTTCTTTGAAGATGCTAAAAGGGATTTTACCATGAAGAAACAGTTCCCCACTATTTGTAAACTGGAGTCTTGTGCAAGATAATCAACTACTCAGGACACTAAAAAAATCTGGGCAAATGGGGATAGCAAAAATGGCACCCCCCCACAACAGGACACAAACCCCTTCATTCATACCAGGCCTCTTGGCATTTGGTGCCTTCCGTGTCTCCTTCCCACCTCTTCTTTCGGGGCCCACAAACATCCATTTGTTCCCCTAGCACCTTCTGTGTTTCCCACTTTCATTTGCCTGTGGCTCCCACAATCTTGCTTTTTTGCGACCTATCCTGGTAACATCAAGAGGGAAAGACTAAATATCAGCTAGGAGTTTAACCATGTCACAGTATTATAGGGTTATCTGAAGAGTTGTGCTTGTCCAGTACAGGTTTATGCTGACAGACCCATATCATCTTGAAGTATGTTCATAGTTAAGGCTCAATTTAAGAAAATGATAAGAGAACCATACACAATGGACAGACATCTTCTACAGCACTGCCACACCTCTCAACGAACCTGCTCTGTCACACTTTGGTTTGGCTCCCCAAACCCATAATGGAAAAGGAAAAATGAGAATCCTTTTTTTTTCTCATTTTTTTAAAAGACATTGGGTTACTTCCTCCTACCCTCTTCTTCCCTAAACAAAAATTTATAACTCCTCATGGCTTCTTAGTAGTGAAGTAGGTGAAAAGTCCAAGGGATGCGTAGCAGGCTTCCTTGCAGCCCAGGGCGCAGCTCCTGTGTCTTCCCACCCAACTCTAATTAGCAGGATGCCCTTGTGTCCCGACATTTTTTTTTAAAGGAAAAGAAAAACACCAAACAACAACAAAAGAAGGACTCAAAAAAGGAAAAAAAGACCAACATCTGAACAGCCCCTGCTGCAGTGGGACCTAGACAATCTTATTCCTCCCCTGAAATAATTAATTAAAAAGAAACATTTCAGGCAAAATAGTCTTAATGGTCTCTCACTGCTAACCTCCCAACCATGACCATTTCCCTTTTATATACCTCTCTCAGAATAAAATAAAACTCATTAATGGCTTTTTATATATAAATACAAAAGTAAAGTCTAGAGCGTGAACTACCACAGGAGCAAAGTACCTGGGTCCTCTAGGAGTTTCCTTGTCAGGAAGTGTGAGCCTTAAATGGGAAACAGGTTCTTTCCCCTTCCAGTTCAATACCCTCCCTGTGGCCTACTCACCAGGAAAAAAGTGTGTTCACACCCCACTTAATTTACAACAGAAGATACCCATCCTATCCCCAAAGTAAATACAAGTCTATGCCCCAGAATACTCAAGCCTGTCTAACTCCCTCCCCTCCCCCCAGCTCTGCTGCATAAATACATGTATGTGTTTAATTAGAATAGAAACAGCTCCCAACACTCTTGCAGTTCTGTGCATCAGTGGTGGCTGTTGCCAGGCCCTCAGGTCCCGATTCATTCCAGAGAAACTTGCTGTTCTTTCTCGGTGGATCCCGACCTTCAGGGTCATCGTTCCAGTGCTGTTTCAGCCAAAGCTTGGGGGGCATTACAGTGTCTTCTTTCTTCTCAGGAGCACTGGGCTCTTTGCCAGACTTGTCTTCACTGTCTTCAGTCATCTCTAAGCGTTCTTTGCTTGGGTGCTAATGGGTACAGAAGGCCAGGCAGGTGGGGAGGCGGGGCAGGCAAAGATGGTGCCTTCTCCTTCTTTTGTGGTCCTGCTCAGCACTGTACCCTCTTGAAAGTACTCCCTCTCTCAGGCTGACTACCTAAGGCTTTCGTGATCCTTCTCAGAGGTGGCCCAGGTTGGCTGTACCTTAATTCGTGGTAGCACAGGTGCCATGGTGGGTGCATAGACAGGTGCAGGCTCTTTACTCTTCTGGTTCTTGCGTCCAAACAGATTTTGGCAACAGCTTGATAGGAAACTGAGCCAACTTCTCAGAATGCATTTAGCATTGCAACGTTGGAACCATGAGCCCTGGGTAACAGGGATAAGCCCTCAGACTCAGGTGGTAGTTGAACATCGAACAGGTTTGAGAATGAAAGTAGTGTTTCATTTCCTCCAGGCTGAAGGAGAAGCAACTGCTGCAGGTGAAGGGGCTCAGGCCTGGTGAAGGGCTTTAGGAGAAGACTGTAGGAGTCAGGGAAAGGGCTGGCAAACTGGGGACATTAAAGACACCTCCTCGGCCAGGGATTGGAGAGACAGTAAATGGACTGTGGGGGTCAGGCTACATCCCTGGCCTCATGAAAAGAGGAAGCCTTATGTCAGGCTTGCGTTTCTAGTGGCCAATTCCTCCTCCTGCAACTGCATTCCGGGAGGACAGGAGATCAACACCCAGCGCCTGTCAGAAGTGGGGCCATCCTCCAACTCTGAGAGCTCCATCTTCCTATCAGTGCCTTTGCTGGACTCCTGGCCAGAGGCAGTCAGGGAGCTGGCCAAGAACCACGCTGGCTGTACATCAGTGGTTGGAGAGCGAGTGTCCAGAGGTGGGAAGTGAAAGCGGGAGGATGTGGTTGGCGCTGGTGGTGCCCTCTGAGGAACCATACCACCTGATCGAATGTTGATGAACTGAGAGTTGGGCTTCACCAGCTTGCTAAAGTTAAATTTATAAGTAAACCTCTTCCCTTTTGTTTTATCCTCTTGCTGTAATAGTATCTGAGGGCCCGGCTGAGCTTATTATAATTCATCTGTGGTTTGCATTTCCTACGGCCCTAGAGGTGGGTCGCCTCATCTGGATTCTTTTTTTTTTTTTTTTTTTTAATTTAAGGGAAAAAAGATACAGAAAAGAAAGACAAAAAGCAAAAGAGACAAACAAATGACAACAACAACAAATCCAATACAATAACATTATAGGTTTACAAAACAAGATGATAGTAATTTGACAATGGTTGCAATATTGCATATTGCTATCTTCAAAAGGATTGTTTAGATTAACAGATATAGATATGTAAAATTGATCTAATCATATGAGTATTAACTGATCTTTTTCAATAGCTAATGCATTTAGTAGTATAGTCATTTTAACTGTGTTATGTATACATATATACAAATATATGTCTTTTCCTTTTCTCTTCCTTCATTCCTCCTTTCCCCTATTCCAATTACTTTTGCTCTTTGAGCAGTTTCTTACCCTTACACAGTATTTGTTGTACAGTTTGGATCATACGTACTGTCTCAGTTTCTTACACTAGGAAGACAATATGGTATTTACACATGTGAGTTTATTTCACTTATGAGTATGGTCTCAAGTCGTGTCCATTTACTTATAAAAGTCTCAGTGCAATCTTTCTTGATAGCTGAGTAGTACTCCATTGTATAAAAATACCACATCTTATTTTATCCATTCCTAGATTGATGGGCACTTGGGTTGTTTCCAAGATTTGGCTATTACAAATTGGGTTGCTATAAACATGGATGCACAAATATCACTGTAGTATGATGTTTTCAATTCTTCTGGGAAAATGCCCAGAAGCAGGATAGCTGGGTCAAATGGAATCTCTAATCCTAGCTTCTTGAGGAATCTCCACACTGATTTCCACAGTGCTTGCACCAGTCTACACTCCCACTAACAGTGGAGAAGAGTTCCTTTTTCCCCATAGCCCCTCCAGCATTTGTTACTGGTTGATTTCTTGATCTTTCTGGAGTGAGATGCAATCTCAGTGTTGTTTTAATTTGCATTTCCTGAATGACCATTGATGTTGAACATTCTTTCATATATTTATTTGCCATTTATATTTCTTCCTCTGAGAAGTGTGTATTCATCTCGGATGCCCATTTTTGGATTGGGTCCTTGAATTTTGGGGGCCTGATTATTTTTAGTACTTTATATGTTTTAGATAGAAGTCCTTTGTCTGAGGGACAGTTGGCTAAGATATTTTCCCAATTCATGGGTCTTCTTTTCATTCTGTCAGAGATTTCCTTTGACATGCAAAAACTTTTTAATAAGCAGAGATCCCAGTTGTTGATCTCTGCTGTTGAAGTATTTCCCGTGCAATTTGATTTTTGTTCATAAACTCTCTGCCTACTCCTATGTCATCAAGATTTTCACTTAGTGTTCCAGCAAATTTAGTGTCTCTTTTAATATTCAGATCTTTTATCTATTTTGACTTTATTTTAGTGTATGATGATAGACATGGATCTAGTTTTATTTTATGACATATGGAAAGCCAGTTTTTCCAGCACCACTTATTATTATTATTATTATTATCATTATCATTATTATTTTTTTTTTTTTGCAGCACTGGGGATTGAACTCACAACCTCGTGCCTGTCAGACAGGCGCTTAAGTCACTGAGCCAAACTCCCAGCCCTAGTTTTTTGAGGCAGGGTTGCACTGTGTAGCTCAGACTGACCTTGCGCTCGCGTTGTAGCCCAAGCCAGCCTCGAACTCACAACACTCCTCCTACCTCAGCCTTCCAAGTGCTGGGATTAAAGGCATGTGCCACCATGCCTGGCTTATTATTATTATTTTTATTTAAGAGAAAAAAAAGACACATATAAGAAACACAAAAAGCAAAAGAGACAAACAAGCAACTAGATTAAATGCACAACAGTAACATTACAGGTTTACAAAACAGGATGGTAGAAACTTGACAATGGTTGCAATGTTGCGTATCATTATCTTCAAAATGGTTGTTTACATTAACAGACATAGACATGTAAAATTGATCCAATAAGGAAAAGATATAAATCTGTATATATGTATATGTAAGATAACTAAAACGAACATACTGCTGAACGTATCAGTTGTTGAGAAAGAACAGTTAATACTCATATAATACTCAGCACCACTTATTAAAGAGGTTATCTTTCTTCCAATGTACATGTTTGGCCCTTTTGTCAAAGATGAGGTACCTGAGTGTGAGTTGTAGCTGTATCTTCTAATGTATTCCACTGATCTTCAGGTCTGTTTTGATTCCAGTACCATGCTGATTTTGTCACAGCAGCTTTGTAATATGGTTTCAAGTCAGGGATTGTGATGCCTCCTGCCTTGCCTTTGTTGTCCAGAATTGCCTTTGCTTCATCTGTATTCTTGACTACAAACTCCCCACACTCTCCCTGCTGCCAGGCAATGACGTGGCGGAACTCTTTCTTCTGCAGCAGCTCCAGGATGAAGTGCCACAGCTGGATCTGCTGGGAGTCTGGG
>RJWM01042293.1:0-14477 GCA_004363535.1 Dasyprocta punctata | reverse complement strand
TTGGCCAGATACATAAATTGGGGTTGGAAGTTACTTTTTAAAGCTTGAAATACTTCACTCCTGAGTACCTCTTTGATCTGTTTTCTGACCTCCTCTGTCATCATTTTGAGTAATTTGGTGTGTGGTTTATGCGATTTCCTGGGTTGGCTTTGGAAGAGTTGGGAGTTTGGGGAGACATTTTGTTTTTTTGACTTTTCATGTTGTCTGTTTTTTGTTGTTGTTTCATTTTGTGCTGAGGTTTTTGCAGCTATAGAGTATAAAGACTGTTACTGTTATAGAGAGCTCTTTATTTTCTTCTCTTTACTTTTCTCATTGCTGAGACAAAATACCTGACATCCAAAGTTAAAAAGGGAAGGATTTATTTGGCTCACAGTTTGCAGAGGTTTTAATCCATAATCAGCTCCAGGGCAGGGTGGGATATGGAGGAAGGGCAACCATTCATGGTGGCGGAAGACAGCAAAAGCAAACAACAGAGAGAGAGAGAGCGCCAGCCAGCCAGACCTTTTTATGTCCCTTTTCTTATATCCAGTCTACCAAGATTAGGGTGGTACTGATCCAGTCAGTGAATCTAGACACAAACCATAACAGTGCTGCACTTTGGGCATGGTTAACTGTGGTCTATTACCTAAGCCCCAAGATCTGACTACCTTGGTTAATTTGGGAGGAGAGAATAGGGTTCTCTGGGCATGTATTTTAGTATCATTCTCTGAAAATGTATTCTAGTGTTGTTAATGTCAGAAAAGTAATGTGAGTATTGGTTTATATGCAAGGCTAGTAATATCAAGTGACTCAGCTACATAATAATCATCCAAGACAAATTGGATAGTAACATACCATAAGAAACAATTGTGTACAATTGTACTATGTTCTGAATAGTATAACTAGACTCAGACCTTGTCAAAATAATGTGTGTTTTTAACAGAAGTCAAGTTCAAAAGATGGGAACTCCCCAAATATAAGGAAATTAAACAGTACACTTCGAATAACACTTAGGTCAAAAAGAATATCTTAAAGAAAATTGGGAAGGCTGGGGAATATAGCTCAGCAGCACAACACCTGCCTGGCAAGTGGAAGGTCGTGCGTTCGATCCCCAGTACCAAAAAAAGAAAAAAGAAAAGAAAATTAGGAAGTATTTGGAACTTATAATGAAAACAGTACAGTGGATACCTGGGGGTAAATGGTGAAGAGAGGGCTTGACTAAAAGGAGTAGCACAGGTAATTTTGGGGAATGGATAATGGAATTCTTCTGTTTCTTGATTATCATGGTTAACAGAGGATTATGTATTTATCAAAACTCAGAACTTTGCCAAAGATTTTATGTAAATTTACATTTAAGTAACTGTTTTATACAGTACAGTTTCTTTCCCTCTTACACTGATGTGTTTGGATGAGCTATCTGTCACAAGGCTGCTAGAAAAAAAAAAGCAAATCTGCAATATTTTTTAGTCATACTGCGTATAACTCACAAGTCATTCTTTTGGTTTGGATCTTTACAGAGGTAAAAACATTTTTATTTAGAAATTTTGACTTTTAAGCAGTTGTTATTGGGTTATAAAAAGGGAAGAAATTTTAGCACAAAATTAACACAAACATTGACAATTTAGATCCAAATCTAAGTGCATATTTTGAAGAAAATTATTTTCATTGAAAAAACCATACTGTTCAAATTAGATGAATTGAAAAGCCTTTTGTTTGAAGAAAGTGAATTTTAGCCAAGTGTGGAATCATGTGCCTTAGTCCCAGCTACTCAGCTGCTCAGGTGACTGAAGCAGGAGGATCCCTTGAGTCCAAGATTTTAAGACCATCCTAGAGAGCATAGGGAGACTTTATCTTAAAAAAAAAAAAAAAAAAAAAAAGTGTATTTTGCATATAGTTATTTGTTGATTAAGTGTAGAAAAGCACTTATAGTACATGAGAAAAACTGGCAGCAGTTTTGGAATAATGATCTTCACATCTTTTTATCTATTTTTGCTTTCAAAATATATAAAGATCATCTTTCATTAATTTTCTTCTAAGTAGTTTATTCTTTTGGTGTTGCTACTACTTGATTTGTTTTCCTAAATTATTTTAGGTTGTTTATTGTAACTGTATGGGAATGCAACTTACATTTATATTTTATTTATTCTAAAGACTGTTGTATGATTTACTTGTGAATAGAACTAGATTTATATCTGTCTTTTTGATGTGAATACCCTTGCATTTTCTTGCCCTGGCCAGCACCTCCAATATACTGTAATGGCGTTTTTGTTTGTTTGTTGTTTTTTGAGATAGAGTCTTAGTATATAATTCACTATGTAGCTAGCCTGGGTTGGTCTCAAACTTGTAAAGATCTTGCCACCTCATCCTCCTGATTGCTGAAAGTACTGGAATTACAGGCATTCACCAGCACACCTGGCTCCAGTGTAATGTTTAGAAGTGCTGAGAGCAAACATTCTTGTTGATCTTCAGAGAAAAGCATCCTGTCTTTCACCATCATATATGTTAATTGTGAAGGTTTTTTACATGCCCTAATCAGATCATGGTAGTTCCTTTTTGTTCTTAGTTTGTTAAGTGTTTTTATCATGACAGAGTGTTAGGTTTTGTCAAGTACCTTTTATATGTTTAGAGATGATCATATGATAATTAAGAACTCTCGTTTGGGGAAAAAAACAGTGCAGACAGTCTTGAATTAAATGGGCATTTATTAGTTCATTTAATTGAAAAGTCCATTGAGTGGTTTACCTTCGGTTATAACCCTGATTGAGGAGTTCAAATCCTGTCATCCGTGTTTATCCTTCTCTTCCTTTGTCCCTCAAATTCTCCAACGCCCTTTTCCATTTAGGTGAAAATTATGTTTAGGTCTCTTGTGCAATGAAATGGCTCCTAGGACCTATAGCCAGGCATCCCTAAAATAATTTTTAAAAAAAAAGGAAAGAAAAAAGATCTCTAGTTCTTTTTTCCTAGTTCAAGCAAAATCCCTGAATTATCTCTGGTTGGGCCACTTGCCCATTTTGCAACTGTTTTTGAGGACAGGTTATGTGAAGCTCCACATAGGCCTGAACCACATGTCTGCTTGGAGCTGATTAGCCTATCCAGATTACGTGGGTAAAGTGTAGAGAAGGGAGTTTTCAGTAATGAAAATGTGCAGGATGTATGCTGAATTGCCAAAAATAAATGTCAAATATATACGGAAATAACCCAAGAATATGAAGTGCATATCAAATTGCCATTTACATATATTTTCTTCCCTTTTTACGTACTACCTCTAGAAGCAGTAACTGATACAAACTAAAAAAATTCTTTCTGCTTGATAAGTTTCTGGTCTAACTCTTCCAAGCAGGGAGTTGGGCTGACACCACATTCCATCTCTTGGAGTTGATAGCAAAAAGAGAGGGTGGAGTTGTATAGGAAGGTTAGTAAGAAAGCAATGACAGATACAGACCCATGGTTTTCATCTGCCCTTTTATTACCTTGAGTATTTTTATCATTTCCAAGGTAACTGCAGTTTCTTTCAAAAGAGGAAACAGATTATTATCCATGCCTCTATTCTCCTACTATATCCCATTTTCTCAATACTGAACATCACAAAGGATCAGTGTGCCTCACTACTAACTTGGACTTTTCATCCACATTGAAATCTCATCTAACAAGGATGAGATTTCTGTAATCTCTTAATGTACCTTTTGCAACTTCAGGACTTTTATGCTTAAAAGACTTTTCTCGGTCATTGTTTCTGTTGTTCCAAGTTATAGAATAAAATAGTAACACACTGAACTTTCCTTTGTATAGTTAAAACTCCCCCTGGCTAAATACAGAACCAGTTATAAGTCATTTCAGGGGATTATTTTGGCTCATGGTTTCAGGCCATGGGCAACTGACTCCAAGGCAAAAACATCATCTTTAAAAGGACTTGGAAAAGGAAAGATACTCCATTCATGACAGCCAGGAAGCAGAGAGCAGGGGAAGAGCCAGAGAGGAAGGAGCCAGGGACCAAATACACTCTTTAAAGGCACCTCCCATCCCTACTCCATGACTTACTTCCTCCTACTAGACCAGCCTTTGAATAACCCATTCAGCTCTGAACTCATCAGTGGATTATTCCATTGATGACTGCCCTCATGACCCAGGCACCTCCCTAGGCCCCACCTCTGAATACTGCCACAATGAGAATTATGTTCTCCGTACATGAGTCTTTAGGGTACATTTCATATTTAAACTATAACATTGTATTACATAAAATAATTGTTGTGTCTTACAATTGATGATCTGATCATAAATTTTATGTGTCAGTTTGTGTCACAGGGTGTTGCTGTAGTTTGGATCTGGAATGTCTCTAAAAGGCCCATGTGTTTAAAGCTTGATCTCCAGCTTGTCACTATTGGAAGATGATGGAACCTTTAATAAGTGGGGCTGAATTTAGGTCATTTGGGGGGGTGCCCATGAAGGGAATATTGGAATGCTGGTTTCTCCATGTTTCCTGCTTCCCAGCTACCATGAAGTGAGCATTTTACTCCATCACAAGTTCTCCACTGTGATTTGCTGCCTCATCAAAGGTCCAAAGGCAGTGGGACCAAATGACTATGGACAGAAACCTCCATAACAATGAGCTGAAATAAACCTTTTGATTTATCTCAAGTATTTGCTACAGCAGTGGAAAGCTGACAAATATAAGTACAGCACTCAGACATTTGACCAAACATCATTCTGGATGAGAATAACATTTGAATCAGAAGAGAGTAGATAGTTCTTCTAATATTTCTGGGCCTCATCCATCAGTTGAGGACTAGACTGTAACAAGGCAAAGAAGAAACTAGTTCCTCTTGCCCACCTGCCTTGAACTGGGACATTGGCCTTCATTGAAACTTGCAGTGTATGCTTTTCTGGGTCTTTAGTTTGCTAACTATTAATCTTGGGACTTAACCTACATAGAATCATCTGAAGTGGTTTTTTATAGTACATCTCTTTTATGTGTTTGTATACATACATCCTGTTGATTCATTTTCACTGAAGAATGCTAATAGAATTGGATCCTAAATTTGATCAACTGTAGTAATTGAGGATGCCTTCTACACAAAGATAGATTTGGGGGGTGTTCACACCAGTTAGGGTCAGGAATAAGCTGTACCTGAAAAGATGCTACTATTCTATACCAGGATAGCTGTTTCAGAGGGGCTGAGGTCAGAGTTTTTGTGCCAAATGGGGCAGTGTAGAAAGACTTTCTTCCTAGCTCCACTGTATGCGACCTGTGTACCCTAGGATAGATTTCTTTTATCTGTAAAATGGGTTGATTTGACTAGGTGATTTCAAAGACTTCCTCCATTTCTCCTGTTCTAAAATATTGATTGTTCTGTTTCAGTGAGAGGAGTTGCCCTGAGGTACAAATAATCAGATTCTCCAGCAAAGGGCTTAAGCATAATCAGTAATGTCTGATTCTAAGAGAGCTGACTCGCTGCCTAAAAAGAACGTAGTCTGATGATTGATTGAGTTTCCCAGTTCTCAGTATTTTGTTGCATAAAGGGTGTCCTTCAAGTTTGTGTTTCTGTAGAATTTGAAGCCAAGATCAGGAAATATTGCCTTCTGAAATAAAAATTTACACATTCATTTGAAGAGGTCTGTCTGCCAGGAATTGACTTGGGTGGATGTAGAGATAATAACCATATATAATAATGACATTCAGCAAAGAATCCGAGTCTCTAGGAAAGAAGTCTTCAATATAAAGTGTAACAGGAGGATCATAAATACATAGTTTGTGAAAAGATTTCTTATCTTTGATGAGAGGACTGTATAGCAGGATGTTTCAATTTAGGTATTATTGGAGAGTGGCTACTGGGACACTCAGTAATTTAGTGTTAGGAAGTGAGAGACACTGTACCTGGCAGTCCTAAGTAATCTGGTTTCTAGAAAAATAGACCCTGATAAAGCGATGGGAGCAACATATTGCCTTCCCACCTAACTCCCTTGCTTAAATTTAGTGCTGACGGTTCAACTTTCTGCTGGCAAGCATAGCTTCTTTAGCATAATCTTAGCTCAGGGGTACCCCAGGAAGTACAGTAATCTCCCCATAGAGCATAGTAAATTGATTCCATGTGGATATCTAGTTGGATCATGTGAAACAGTCCTCAAAGGCCTATCAAATGGGTATACCAGCACAACCTGGGACCCGCGTCCCCCATTGTCTTTTTTCTCTGGCTGCTTCAAGCACAGCAGAATCTCATGAGAGAAATGAATCCCTAAATGACTATAGCATTTCAGAGAAAGGGAAAACAAACCATGCCTGATGGAGGAAACTTGTTCAGAGATAGTCATATTTTTATGAATCTAGCTTGAAATGCAGCAAATAAGGTTGGTTTGACTGGAATATAGGTTATCATAGGAGACTGGATAAAGTGTATGTCTACTATATGTGGTTTGTCCCCTGAACTCTCCAGTATTGAATGAATGGAGTTAAACTTTGAATGTTTTAAGATCACTGTGTTTTGATGAATCAATAGTAAATAGTAAATGAAACAGTTAACCTTTTCCTAAGAATCTTATGACACTAGTTGTATAATTTTGGTGAAAGGGCATTGTAATCTTTGTTGCCTATTTCTAAATTTCTGATTTTTTTTCTTAATCCAGAAAGGAGGGTATATGTGTTAAACAGTGTTTATGATACAATAACCATTTGTTTTAGAATAATTAAAAATCACAGATTACTGTTACTATATTAGGAAAAAGAATAAAATTATCTATACATTCTGTTACTTTTTAGAATTGTTATTATGCTTGTTGTTGATCCTTCCAGAGTTGTATAGTTCATATTCTGTGCCACCGTGGTGTTTAATTTTATAAAAATGGGATCAAGCAAACCAGTGTTTTCTGATCTGCCTCCTTTCCCTAGAATTTCTGTTGCAATAAAAAGCTCCTTGCAACTGAGACTTGGTATCATCCTATATTAGGCCCTAGTTTCTGTGTCCTGGTAGGCACTTCATGTGCTGGTAGTAATTGCAGTGATGCTCTTGCTTCTGTTTTCAGGTTGGCAGCCTCGATGGTTCCTTCTGTGTGGAGGAATATTATCCTATTATGATTCTCCTGAAGATGCCTGGAAAGGTTGCAAAGGGAGCATCCAAATGGCAGTCTGTGAAATTCAAGGTAAGAAACCAAACAATTTGCAGGTTTTATTTTTCTGTCTTTCTGAAAAAAATAAAAAAGCACTAACCTCTGGGTACCTTTCTCTGGTGCTCTTACAGTATAGATTAAGATACATAGTGTCATGTCTTGCAAGAAGGCCTTGTAAATACAACATACCACTGCAGCCAACTTTTATAAGGAGATGCATTAAGAAGTGGTCCAGATGAACAAGAGCAATGAGCTTCACTACTCAACTACTACTCATTCCTTAGTCATCTACTCACCTGGGCCCAGTAGCTATTGGCAAAGTTTAAATCATTACTGAAGCACCAAACATTCTTATGTTTAAATCAGGTCAGACATACCCACACACTCAAAATAAAATAAGCAGGATTCTAACAGACTTAAAATAGTCTTCTTGGTTTTAGAATCTTGAGACATTCAGAGATATAACTCAGAAGAAAATAGGTTAGATGGGTATGTGAATGAAGGAGAATGTAGTTTGCTTATTTCTTCTCCTAAAGAGTTCTGACAGAATTCTTATACTTTGTTCTGACTTGTCAAAGAAAGTGAGAAAAGAAAAATAGTGCATTCTTGCTTGCTTCGCAGTAAATCCCAAAGAGATGAAAAATGTATTCTTGCTTATTGGCATGCATATTAGACCACTTTCCATTGCTACTAAAAAATACCTGAAGCTAGGTAATGTATAAAGTAAAGAACTTCATGTAGCTAGCAGTTTTCGAGGTTCAAATTCTAAGTAGCATGGTGCTAGCTCCGATGATGGTCCATTGGGTATGTCACATCATGGAAGATGGCATCACAGTGGAAGCTTGTGTGAGAGGGAGAAATTACATGGTAAAACAGGAAGCCAGACAGACTGTGGAAAAGCTGGTTCTTGTTCTTTTATGATGAAGAATTACACTAACTCCCTGAAGACAGTGCTGCCAGTGACCTCCCACACTGCTCTCCCTCGTAAACACACTACCACCACTTAACACACTGCACTAGGGACTAATAACACCTTAGAAGGTTCTACCTTTTTCTTTGGACTGAGGCAAATCCACACCATAAGAACATGCACGGCTTGACATCAGAATAGCATATTTTGTATACAAATAGCCAAAAGAGAGATTCCTTCTCTATTCTGATAGCCGATTAAATTAAGAGATTATTTTTTGGCTCAAAGACTTGGTAATGGCTTGGAGCCAGTAAAAAGGATTTCCTATTTTGATCAACAGAACTGTGTAGGAAAAGATAAGTAAAAATAACTTTGTGTGAACTAGAAGCCATAAAGGCTGACCTTTCCTGTCTGAGAAGAAGCTTTCAGAAACTAGCCCTAGTTAAGGTCAGAAGTTGAGTGGGGTGGAGGCTACTCACAGTGCTTCTAGGTCTGTGACCTCACTCTGCCTTTCTCCCAGTTCATTCTGTAGATAATACCCGCATGGACCTGATAATCCCTGGGGAACAGTATTTCTACCTGAAGGCCAGAAGTGTGGCTGAGAGACAGCGGTGGCTGGTAGCCCTGGGGTCAGCCAAGGCTTGCCTGACAGACAGTAGGACTCAGAAGGAGAAAGGCAAGTATTGATTGTCTTCTAGTCTGAGAGCCTTGGAAATCACCCATTGACATGTCTACGTTCCCTTATTATTATTTTTTTTTAACTTATGTTGTCTCTGACACCTACCAGGCTTTTTGTATCATTTGCATGCTATGTGACAGTAGAGCTTATACCAGGGTCCATAGGTATTTCTACCTTCTTAGCATATCATAGTGGAGCCAGACACAAGTGGGTCCAAATAATGGTTTTGTAGTTTATTGGCTCTGACTTTGGCGTAGGTTACTTAAATTTTCTGAGCTTTAGTTACCTCATCTTTGAAAAAGAGGTTGTAATACTTACTTTGGAGGAATTACTGTGAGGATTAGTGATAATGTGGAAGGAACAGTGTAGTACCTAGTCAGACACGTAATTGTAGTACCCAGTAGGCACAGACTTTGGCAAAGAGTAGCTAAGCCAGAAAAACCTTGGGCCAGGGTGATTTTGGTAGTACTACCTTGTTTTCCCTTTCCTTTCTCTTAGGTGGGATGGATACCTAATGTCAGGTTGCTGCTGCTTAGTATTAACTTGACATCATTAGGTCTCCTGACAACCATGGCACAATTTTCTCATTGTACTGGGGCAAGAATGCCAGGGCTTACTGCCTGGGCCCTGCTTGTTGCTGTGCCAACTCCACAGTTCTATATGTGCAACTGAAGAGATTGCGTGGGCAAAGGAAAGGGGAAGATGGAGGGAGATTGTTCCAAGGAACATTTCTCATGGCAGTTGTGGTGAATGTTTGTCTCTTCAGGTAGACTCAGTAAAATGGTATCTTCATTGGTTGTTTTTGATACAAAATGAGGAACAAATCCTAGAAGCCATCAACTTTGACTCCGAGTGGGTGTTAATATATACAGTATTTTCATGGAGAAGGAACAGGTGGTAGTAATTGTAGCTGAACCTGCAGCACTAGGGTGACTGGAGCACCTTGCTGTTGACAGCTGGGTGCCATTAGCCTTGATGGGCAGCATGCTAAACCAGTCTTCAGCCAAAATAAGAAGCTGTGTTCTTGATGGTGATTAGACACGACAGAACACTGTTTCCCAGGTGTGAGCAATGCAATAGGAGATAGATCACTCTGATCACATCTTAAAACTGTAGCCCAATTGAGACCAGAACTCTGAACTCTACTGTGTTGCCAGTTTTGATAGGAGATCCAGATGAAATGTTCTTTCCTCTTCCTGCACTGGTGATTTTTCAGTATGTTGTCTTGAGAAGCAATATGTTTTACTTCAAAAGACTGGAAATACCCTTTTCCTGTCCTTCTTCCCCATCATCTTTATTGCATCTGTAACATGTACTATAAACCTATGTTATATATACCACTTCTGTGTATAATAAGAAGATTGATTATTCCTTCTGGTAACAACACTACTATAATTTTGTTATTCAGAATTTGCTGAAAACACTGAAAACTTGAAAACCAAAATGTCAGAACTAAGACTGTACTGTGACCTCCTTGTTCAGCAAGTAGATAAAACAAAAGAAGTGACCGCAACTGGTGTGTCTAATTCTGAGGTAAAATATTTTAGTAATAGTATTGATACTATACATGAAAAAGTAACGCTGGATTGCTTTCTGGTAATGTTGTTCTCACAGAATTCCTGACTATAGTGGAATTTGCTGTTTTTTTAGAGGAAAAAGTAAACAAAATTCTGCAAAGAAAAGAAATGTGTGCATTGAAGCATACAGTTTTCCTGGAGTGAATTCAGGATTAATTGACAACATTTGGAACTTAGTACTACCATACCTAAGTATGTTTCTCCCTGTTTACATCACTTTTTTTTGGCAGGGGTGGGGATCAGTACTGGGGATTGAATACAGGCCTTTGCACTAAGCTACACCCTCCCCTTTTTATTTTTTAAGCTTGTGATCCTGCCCCCTGTCTGCCAAGTAACTAGGATTATAGGCATGCACTACCTCACTTGGCCGTTTGTACCGCTTTTCAAAAATACAGTCTTACCTGTCCTACAGAACCATTTCCCAGGTGTGGTTATAAGGTGTTAGTGGTGTGTCTGCCAATAGTATATATCTGTTAGCTTTGGTGAGACTGACTGACTTTTATTTGACCATAGCGATTGTTGTGCTTTTGGAGTAGATACGTGTTTTTGGAGATGAAGGCATAACTTTATTCTCAATCAACAAGAATTGTGATTTTTAACATTTATTGATAAAATTACTGTTCATTCACCCTAAAACACATTAAAGGATCTCTGTGGTATTAAGCTGTGTTTTGAACGGTTCACATTAAACAGTGTCATTAGATCCCTGGTACAAAAAGAAAAGAAAAGAAAAGAAAAGAAAAGAAAAGAAAAGAAAAGAAAAGAAAAGAAAAGAAAAGAAAAGAAAAACAGTGTCTCTGCTCTGCTTTCAAAGAAATTATAACCTGATGAATATCTCCAACATGAGGAATGTGCAGATTGTACTTAATGTTTTAATTCTTGTGTGGGGTGGTAATAGAATACCATGCTACTAGTAGTATATGTGATTAGAGGTCTTTCTTATAAAGGTGGTTTAACTCAGTTTCATTTGTGTACTTTCTTTTGGGCTCTCTTACTCATTTGTCAGTGTTGTGTTGCGTGTAATCACTGCTTGTGGGTTGGGGCAGGTAGAGAACTAAAACATCAGTCCTATTCTTGCAAAGTCCGGAGCAGTTATTGCCAACCCACAGCACCTGTTTCCCCAAAAGACATTTGGTAGTGTCTGGGAACATTTTTGGTTGTCATAATGGAGGGAATGCCACTGGCATCTAGTGGGTAGGAGCCACAAGATGTTGCTTAACATCTTATAGTGAACAGGAGAGCTGCACCCTGCCTCTGCACATTAACCAGTCCAGAGTATCTGTGGTGCTGAGTAGAAAAGCCCTGATGACGAAAAAAGAGATGTGACCACAGCAATCTTTAATTCAGGAAGGAAAGTGCATGTAGCAAGTGCTGTGGAAACTTGTTAATGAAAAGTGTAGTCTGTCACCTGGGGGTGTTAGAAATACAAAATGAAAGAAATATAAGAGACCACTAAGATGTGGTCTTTTCACTCTCTAGTCAGAGTGTAAACAAGTAAACTAACTTTTAGTAACAGGAAAAAAATCAATTCATTGTTCAAAGGAATTCCAGTTGTTGAAACCTCTTGGTATTCCATACTGAAAGCAAGTGTGCCATTTCTGGAAGTTTCACATGAACTCAGTGCCCAGCACCTGGCACAGTGGTCTCACAATATCATTTCCTTTAGCTGCAGTAAATTTAAATTGTGAACGTGAAGGGTGTATGATAAGTGTTTTAATTCCATTTTTTTTCTAACTGATATATTTGTCCAGCAAAACAGTGGAGTACAGTACATTGTTAATAATGTGTGAATAAAAGCCTTGAAAGACATAGCACAATTGAACTTTTCATTTTTTGGCAAGAGAAGTGCCTTCCACTCTGTTTGTTGTTGTTTGTTTTTTTGTAGGAGGGAATTGATGTGGGTACTCTGCTGAAATCAACTTGTAATACTTTTCTAAAGACCTTGGAAGAGTGCATGCAGATTGCCAATGCAGCCTTCACCTCTGAGCTGCTTTATCACACTCCCCCAGGATCACCACAGCTGGCCATGGTCAAGTCAAGCAAGGTAAAAAGAACAGCTCAGTTTGTCTGCAACAGGGTTAATTTAGTTAGCTTTTATGTTGCTGAGACATATATCTGACACCTGTGACTTAACAGAGGCAAGGTGTATTTGGCTCACAGTTCCAGATGGTCCCATTCATGGTTAACTATCTCCCCAACAGAAATGGCAAGGCAGAAGGACTTGCCAGAGGAAAGCTGCTCACTCCATGGCTTCCAGGAAACAGAGAAAGAAGAAAAGAAAAAAAGAAAAACCATATGCTTTACAAGGCATGCCCTACTGTGGTCTACTTCCTTTACCTGGGTCCCACCTCCTAATAGTACATTCAACTAGGAACTCACCAATGGATTAATCCAAGAGTACTATGACACCCCCCTGATTCAGTCACCTTCCAGAAGTTCTATTTCTGAATACATGAGACTTTTGGGAAACGTTTTAGATGTAAACTATAACAAAGGTACAATGAAAAACTGAAAAGTCTTAAGGATATAGCCTTGGTGATTGATAAAGACTTTTTTTAATGGACTTCATTTTATGTCCGTTTTTATATCTGATTTCAATCTTCCATATCTAGTCAACTGTTTTGGCAGTTTGACTATTTACATACATCTCTAATGTAGCCTTTTCTTTGTAACTTCCTTGTCCAAGAAATTTAGCCTAGAGTTGTAGCCTTCCAGCTAGTTATCTTTAGGCTGACCCTTCTAGTCAGCAAATGTAATACAAATTGGATCACTGTACCTAAACTATAGTGGTTCCCACATTGCATATATATTAAAGCTAAGACTTTTTAGCCCCTTCTCCTATCACTTATCTCTTTCTCTGCTATTACTTGGCTTGAACATAGTAATGTGTCATTCTCCCCCTACATATACACTCTTCTTTATGTCATAACCCAGTGCCAAGAATGCCCATCTCAGCTCTTTCCCTGGCTAGCTGTTATTCATCCTCTGTTCTTACTTTCTCTAAATCTTTAGGTTGAACTAGGAGCTTCCACATATACATTGTCCTGTTTTAGCCCTGTTTTTTATTAAAATTAGTTTAAGAGCAGGAACCCTGTAGTGTTTACCATACCTCTCATGTCGATATAATACCTGGATCTTGGTTTCCTATCTATTAATCTTTAATAAACATAACTGAATTACAAAGAAAGCCAGTGACCAAGAGTTTGGCTATGGTAATTAGATCTTCAAAGGTCATCTTCCTCTTCCTTAGAAATTTGGTACCTTTATTTGATTTAATGAGAAAGGGAAATTGGGACCCATGACTCTATTTTGGGATGACTTAAAATTGTTTATTGAGTGGGACAGTATGTATTACAGTCATATTAACCACTCTCATGTATGATAAAATTCAGAGTAATTCTCTTTTTCTGGATGTTTAACTTCCATTTCTTTGCTTTTAAAGATGAAACATCCTGTTGTACCAATTCACAATTCACTGGAAAGGTATGGTAAATTTTTTTGTTTTTCTTCTTTCAAAAAGAACTATGAATATACTTATTCCTTGTTTAAAGATGGGGAGGTTGAAATTTTGATCATAAGGTGGTTTTTCACGTGGTTTGAGATGATAGTAGAAAGAAATGGTATCTGACTTTCCTGTTTTGAGTGAGCCTAAAACATAGATCTTGACTCAGCATTAATAGGAAAATGTTGACATTTGCCCTAGAATATAGCTCTCATCCGTCACATCTAGTAATTTTCCATCTCTAGAGTTAATAAGATTAGAATTTCTCTTATATAGGAACTGAGTATTAACTTCAGTGTATTTTTCGAGCTTTATAGGATGAAAAAATAGTTTTATATCAAAATAAACTTTCTATTCCTCTAAATATACCTTCAATTAAAAAAAAAAAGGTACCTGCTGGGCTGAGAAGTGTTGCTCACTACTAGACCACTTGCCTACTATGGATGAGACCCTAGGTCTGATCCTCAAAACCACACACACACACACACACACACACACACAATATTGACTTGGCTACGTATGTTATGTAGGCATTTTTATATGTCCAGATACTTGTTCTTTCAAATTGTTGTATATATTGTTATTTGCTTATTACAAGGATTCTTCCCAGTTTGGTTGTTTCCAGTGTTCTCCTTTTCTAAGTATTTCTACTGGGGAAATCTTTGTATTTTTTCTTTTGAGTTATTGCTGCTATATATTCTCACATTTTGAATTGCTAAGTTGAAATGTAAT
>RJWM01042292.1:0-14581 GCA_004363535.1 Dasyprocta punctata | reverse complement strand
TTTTTTTTTTTTTTTTTTTTTTTTTTTTTTTTTTTTTTTTTTTTTTTTTTTTTTTTTTTTTTTTTTTTTTTTTTTTTTTTTTTTTTTTTTTTTTTTTTTTTTTTTTTTTTTTTTTTTTTTTTTTTTGTGGCACCGGGGATTGAACTCACAGCCTTGCCCCTGCCAGGGCAGGCGCTGAAGCCACTGAGCCAAACTCCCGGCCCTGGTTTTTTTAGGCAGGGTCGCACTATGTAGCTCAGGTCAGCGTTGCGCCGCGTTGTAGCCCAAGTCGGCCTGGAACTCACAACGCTCCGCCTACCTCAGCCTCCCGAGCTATTCTTCTAATCTTTAAGGTTGACATTGCAACATTTGCTGCAAATGCATTTTTGGCAAAATGAGAACTCTTACTTGGTTTTAAGAGGAGGTAATGTGTTAAAAATTTATCCATGATTAAGGCTTCAAACTATCGTAAGAATATGGAGAATGATTTGTTCCCAACCATAACCTAAAACTGCTCTTCTGGATGCTGGGGACATCAAGATAATCTGCTACCACAGAGAGCAAATTACCCTCTCGAGTGCCATTCAGTCTGGTGCCTGCAGGACTTGGCCAGTGGTGAAGGGGGTGTGGATTTCAAGTTCTTTCTAGTAATCAGTGTTGCCACCGATGATAACTTGGAACTCTTTTGCCACTGTGTCACTGTGTAAAAACATGCCCAGGAAGCCCTGCTCAGATCTGACATGTCTGTTGTTTTAACAACCAGAAACAAAAGATCGAGTAAACACAAAATGTCTCAAGAAACGTCCATGTGGATGGGTCTGGGGCTGGGAGAAATGCTGAGAATGTTTGTCACGGTTCAGACAAAAGAGAAGGACAATCTGAGTGCTTCTATCCTTTCCTCTTTCAGTGTGGGGCATAACATGACACCGTATTGCATGGCAAGCAAAGCTAGATGGATCCAAGGTCCGATCCTTCAGATGCCCCTTTCAGCTCTATTTCCCCCCTCTAGTATGCCAGATGAAAGGCAGATAAACTGCTTCTGACTTATCTAAACTGAGCTGGTTTGTCTTGGCACCAAGTTACTTTTATAATTGGGTTCTTTCTCTGACATTACATCTCATCTGCTTGTCTCCTCACTTTTGTCCTTTCTTCTTTGGAAATACTGGAGATTGTAAATAATGATTTAATTAACTTCAAACATTATTACTTACTATGCATTTTTCTCTCTTTTGTTCCCAGAGAAATAAATATTTCAAGAGCATCAAAATTCTGAGTTTCTGTTCATCTCTGAATCCCATAGCTCCAGATGTTAAAAATGGATTAAATAGTTAAATAATTTGACTTTGGGACTGATTCAGAAACCAAACTGCATCTCTTTAAAAAGAAATGATGTTTATTTGCCAGAAGCCTGCCTACTTAGCTGGGATTGTTGTTGTCTGAAGCTCACCCCTGGGTAACAACAAGACCTAATGTTTTTTGAAGTTCAGGTTTTCTTTTCACATTCAGTGTTCTGAAACTTCCATCTTTTCTTTATGACCAAAGGAAACCAGCTTCAAATTTTATGCTTATCTCAATGTTTCTAATCAATTGATTTTAATTTGATTCTGTCTCTCTTTTAACCTTCAGGTTAGCATTTCTATGTTTTAGAGAATGGCCTTGATTTTATTTATCTGAGTTCAGCACAAATATCAGAAAAAAGAAAGTCACTGTTCGCATTAAATTATGGCCTAGAATGATAGCTCATGTAAGATGTTGCTTTAGGTTCACAAAATGCAATCTTGAATCTATTTTTTAGTTGGTTTTAATTTTCCACAATGCGAGACATGTGGCCATCTCAGATACAATCGTTTATATGCAATAATCCTTACCAAGTTAGGTACTAGACTACAGAGAGTACAGACGTGGTAAGATCAGTCTCTCAAATCAGGTAGATCAGGGTTAGGTTATCTGTACTTCTACGTGTTGTCTATGTCAACTTGCATAAATCACTGCACTTTTCTGATCCTTAACTTTATCCTGCATAATGTGGAGAAAACCATGTGTTCTCCAACTAATTTTTCTGAAATAGCCATCTTCACACAACCATGATCTATGTTGAAAAACCATGCTTTGGGTAAGGCTTAAATTAAATTAAAATTCACTTGGGTTATTTATGCACACTTTTCTGACAGTTTAACACACAATACCTGTTTCTAATGGAGGTGTAAAGTATATAGTATTAACCAGTCTTATCCCAAGACCCATAGAACCCATACTGAGAAGAACTTATTGGCTTCATAATATGATTGGGTTGCTTCAGTATCATAGTGGACATTGAATACTTAGCTCTATATTTCTTGAATTAAACCGCTGACATTTACTGTGTACCATGAAGATTTTGACGTCATCTCATCGAATGGTCACTGCCCCATGAGGTCAGTGTCACCATTCTCATATTGCAAGCCAGAAAAGTGAGACTTAGTGATGTTGATCAACCACTGAGGGTTACATGGCAAGAAAGCAAGGAGCTCAATATTTTTGGACTACACAAATTGTTCCTGACACATTTGAACAAATGCCCATCCTTCAGATACTTCTTGTCCTTAGCCCCTGGATAATTGTTAGACCGTAACACAAGCTATCAGCATGATGGGCATCAAAATCAAAGGCTCCCCTCAAAGACTATGATTTTCCTTTAGAGGACTATTATTATGCAACTCCAGGCCTCATAGTATTCAACAAAGACATACTAAGTTCTCAGTATATGCAGACATGATTCAAGGTACTAGAGATAAGGCAGTGGTGAATAGAACAGACAAAAACCCCTGCCATCATGAAGCTTACACATTTGTGGGAGAAGAGGAACAAAAACAGTGACCAGCTAAAATAGGCAAACAAACAAATGGCACAGTAATAAACGTGAGGTAGAGAGATGGAGCAGAGAGAAGGAATAAAGAGAGACTGAATGGGGGAAGGTTTAGTGGATGCAGTGCTAAGCAGGACCTAGCTGACACAATGTCATTTGAACAAATGTCTCAATGTCATCTGGGGTCAGAACATCCCAGGCTAAAGGACCAGAAAGTGGAAAGATCTTGAGATAGGGTTGTGTCCTCTGTGTTCAGGGAAGAGCACCAACTCCTTCCTACTTTTGTTATCAAGGTAATGCAGAGGTACAAGGGCCTGCAGACGCTCTTAGGCGTGCCACCACGGCCTCCCTTTCTAGGTTACTTGCAAGTGCATGAATCATGCCATCAAATTCATTCTTTACCCAGAGGAGAGATCCTTCCTGAAAATATAAAATTTAAAACTAATGATCAAAATAAATGTACCAAGCAAAACAGTTTTGTGATATGTTTTTGAATGTGATTGCATTTAAAAGTTTCTGGTAAGCCTGGAGTTATTTCAGAAGAATTTGCTGAAGTTTCTGGTGATTAATAAGAAGTGATTTATGAACGTATTTGGAAACCTGTTAAACTGGGTGCAAATATAAGAGTTTATTTTTATTATTAAAGGAAATGACTTTAAAAGATTACCTTTAATGTTTCCCCAGTTACATATTTTGAGTATGTTTTTTAAAATTCCCCATGTCTATTGGCAATTAAAAATGTCTTTCTTTTTCATTTCATCTTAACTAAAAATATTTAATCATTTGTCTTTACCAAATGCTCTGTTTACAATAGGTATAAATTCTCCAAAAACCAGTACCATATTAATAAAAAACTAAGCACACTGTCTTTTGAAACTTCAACAATTTGGTTAGGGTATAAATTGGTATAATCTTTGTGTTTAGCAATTTGGCAATGGGTATTACAAATTCTGCAAAAGTTATACGTTTAACCTTGTAATTTCACTGCTAAGAATTTCCATGGAATCATAAGTAAAAAGCAAGGAGATTTCTTTGCAGGGTTGTTTTACACAGATCCATTTATAACAAGAAACATTGCAAACAATCTTGACATGTTAATTAAGGTTTGTTCATATCATAAAAATGACCTTTACATAGGATTTCAACAGCATAGGAAGCCACTTGTAATAAATATATAGTTAAGTGAAATAAAGCCAGGATATAAAATTGTAGGCTAATCTTGTCTAGAATACGGAAAAAGTACACTGCATAGCAAAATACAGTAAAGTAAAAGAAATTACATCTGGGGATTGGGTTGCAGGGTATTATTTTACATTTTTGTATTTCCTTAATGTTGTACCAATAAGGCATTCAACAAAGGTATTAATCTCACCCAGTGCTACTTGGATGGTCTTAGTAACATTTCGCAATTGTTGACTTAACCACATATTAAAAATTCTTTTCTCTGAGCCTTGTCAAAAAGAAATGACATCAGTGATGTCTTAGCAAACAAGGAAACCAATAACCAGTTGTAGTGACTAAAAAACTGAAATAACGACCGTAAAGGAGTGTTCACATTATACCTTAAAGAATCCCTCAGTGTACATATTTCAGTATCAGCATATGCTTAGAAGGTGTGATGGGGGAGATTTGGGTCTTATGTCACCTGCTAGATTTCTGGCTTCACGGTTCTGGTCTTTTCAAAGCTGCAACAGTGGATAAACTTTAAAATGAAATACACATACTTACCTGATTAGGTTTGCTATTGCAACATGACTGATGAAAAACTTGGGGAAATGTAGTGTCACAGATTAACTGTAGTACTTGAATGATAAGATTAGTAATAAAAAAATAAGCCCTAGACTAAATTGAGTAAACCACTTTGCATATGCAAAAATCCTATAGATCTGTAAAGCCACTGGGCTCTAGATTCTGTTAGAGCACTGGTTGAGGGAAGGCTGGAGGCAACAGCAAAGTTTTGACTGTGACTAGTCACTGGCAACCTGTCAAAGGGTTTTATTTCCCCCTCCACACACCTGACTTTGTCAAGAGCATTCACTGAAAGCATTAGCTCAGACTCAGAGTGCTAGATCATTATCCATCAAGATCTCTGCTTCTATGTCAGGGTTCCAGAGCAGAGAAGGCTAGACAGAGAAAAATGTCCTTGTTCTTTGCATGCTTTAGCACCTCTGTCATTGTTTCCTCTACTCTTGAGGAGTCTCTGAGTTGCAGTCTTCTTGGGGGAGGGCACTAGCAATTGCTTTCACCTGCTTAGTAATTTGGACTTTGCTCTACCTCAAATTCATAGTCTAGAGTGTGCTTGGGGCCGAAGTCACCTGTGGTCACATTGTTAACAGCAGTTTCATCGTTGCCAGCTTGTCACTTTTTACCATTTTCTAGAGTAATGACAGATGTATACAAGTCTCCCCCACCAGAAATAGAAGCTACAATGTAAGCTGCCCAGCCAAGACTGTAATGGACAGTAATTTATACGTCTTTAACAGTATTCTCTAGATGCCTTCAAAAAAAGCTACTATTGAGTTCTTATCTGGCAAACTACAGAAATAGGAGTTTTGTTTCCTGTTATTGCAGGACTCATGGAGTTGGAGAAATGCTCTTGATTTCCTTTCATAAAGTTTTCTTTCTGAAACAATCAGGATTGTAGTAAACACTGACCCCAGAAAAAAAGGGTTCATTTCATGAATTTCCAGTAATGCCCGTGCTCCAAGCATTGTTTGTGTCATGTGAGATAGGAAAGTTTAATTATGAATGTCACAGAAATATTTCATTTGTTTTCATTTCTGATACACTTACCAAAGATTTCCCATATCCAGGGGCTGCTGTGTCCCAGAGTAAATAGGTGGGAGAGCTTCCTATTTTCTGCCCTCACTTCCCTTAAAATGAAGTTGAACATTTTACAAATGCTATAACTGAAGCGTCTTTCAATGTGAAGTTAATTCTGAGCTGTGAATCCCAACATTCTTAAAGCCCTGGAGAACATTGGTTTATCTCCATTGGCTTTGTTCTTGGCAGGGACCTAGATCTTGGGATCACTTTCTATAGGTCTTGTATGTTTTCCTTGAAACTCAGTCTGAGCTGCTCCTGTTCATCTCTTAAATCCTTCAAACAGCTGTCTCATTCTTAATCTGAGGTTCAGTTGCCTCTCTTCCATTTAGGTCAAATTCGTGCTTGGTATTTCTGAACAACCTTGGCAGGACTCTATGATTCTGTCAGATTTCAAGACTTTTCAGGAACCACAGACTTTGCACTGCCATCTTGATTTACACAGTGCATTTTGAGCATCATCTATCTGAAATGCCTTCCTGCTCTGCCTGGGCTTCATATTAAGATCTTTTAATGAACACTGACATGAAATCCCATTACCCTGCATTTGGGTAATTTCTAGGTTCCTTTAGAAGCCGTAATTGTATTTCTCCATGATTCCATCAAAATTTATTTTTTTCTTATTAAATTTCTTATATTTTCAGCTCCCCCCTTCCTGTTCTTCTAGTACTAGTGATTGAACCCTAGGGCTGTGCACTGAGGTACATCTCCAATAGCTTTATTTCCAGAGACAGGGTCTCACTAACCTGCTAAACTGCCAGGCGTGGCTTGAACTTGAACTTGCTATCCTCTCTCATTCTCTAGAATCCCTACAGTGCTGGGATTAGACATGCTGCACCACCATGCTGGCATTTCCACATTCTTTTCCAATATGCCTTCATGAAGTATAACCATATCTTCTGTAACACTGTGACTAGTATGTGTCATCAATACAGCGCAAGTGACAATACTGAAAGACAACAGCATTTTAATAGGCAAAAATTCACTCATTTTTTCCTTCAATTCTCAGATTTGCAGTGCAAAACATGATTTTCATTTTTAACATTTTCATTTTCACATCAGAATGAGTCCAACCCTCTAAATCCAATTGAGTTCCTCTTACTCCAACTCCTGCTAACCTGATCCCTCATTCCCAGGAACTGGGGCCCAGAATGTTTCTCTACAGGGCACAAGTTCTGTCTTGATAACTGGCCCAAGAATTCTCTTTCTGTGGCAGAATGTAGCTGGGACCTCATGGGAACTTCCGGATGCCACCAACACATAAGCCCAGACATGCAGTCCTGATGGCCAGTCTGGAGTTCACCCCATGCCTCTTGTGCTTTGATGGTCCACTTGCTGGGCTGGACTCCCCGCTTCACCTGTCACCTCCTCTGCCCACCAGTCACTTAGGTTCACCCGATGGTACTATATCCGTCAGAATCTTTTCTTTTCTTCTTTCTGTGAAGGCCAGTTTGGTCCTGGTTTATAAAAGTTCCGGCTTGACTGTGTGATAAGGTTGCAGATTGTGATATTAGGCAAATTTCTTCACCTCTTCAGCCTCAGTTTCCCCTCCTATGAAAAGAGTAACCTATGCTGAATAAAGAAAGGCCTTCACCAGGGCAGATTCTGATGCATAAACTCAATGATGGCCCGGAACAAAGGCTGAGTCTTTGTATATAGAATTATTGCCTATCTCCAGGGTAGGATTGCATGATGAAATAAAAATCCCCCTCTCATGGGGCACAACGCCTGAATATCTGTCTTTAAACTCTTTGTAGTAATGCTGTGGTTCCCAAATACTCATCCTCAGTAAGGGATGATGAATAATCACTGGATAGATCAGAATATTTCATAGAGTTTTAGAAACAAATTGTAATTTTTAATAAATTGCATGCATTTTCTTTTATCGTGAAAGTGAACCCTTTTCAAATGTTATGGTATTTAAATATCCTTTTTAAAAATAAAATATTGGTGACATTAAACAGTAGTTTTGCTGTGGCTTTTTTTTTAAAAAAACTTTATTTTACTGGTACATTTTATATATACACAGTGATATCATTCACCATAGGGAATTTGGACCTTTACATAGTGTATCTTGTTTCTTTTTTCCCAGTACCCTCCTCTCCCTTCAGCCCCCTTTCCTCTCTTTATTTACAAAAGCTTTGTTTCCATTTTTCCTTGTCCCTTCTTTCTTTCCACCCATCCTTTTTTCCCCTTCTCTTTTGAATATTTTCTTCCAATTTCCCAGTATCTATTAACATTTTGGTCTTCATTTACACTTTCAGTTCCTCACACCAGAGAAACCTTGCAATATTTACACATGTGTCTGTCGAATAAGAGTATGGTCTCAAGGTGCACCCATTTAGCTAGAAATGTCTCAGGCTTATCCTTCCTTATGGCAGAGTAATACTCTCTTGTATCAAAAATAAAGCCACATCTTTGTATTCATTCACCACTTGATGGGCATTTGAGCTGTTCACAAGATTTAGCTATTACAAACTGTGCTGCTATAAACACACGTAGGTGTACATATATTGCTGTGGTGTTACTTTTAATTCTTTCAGGAAAATACCAAGAAGGGAAATAGCTGGGTCAAATGGAACCTGTAGTGTCTTAGCTACTTTTCTCACTACTGAGACAAAATACCTAACACCCAAAGATAAGGGAGGAAAGTCTGTAGAGGTTTCAGTCTGTAACTGGCTGGCTCCAAGGCAGGGTGACTTGGCAAAGCAGAACAGCTCATGGCAGCAGAATGTAGCAAAGTAGCAAGCTACTTTAACAGGATCTTCCTGCCCCTTTTATACTGTATCTAGTTGCCGCTGGGATTAGGGCAATGTCAAAAATCAGTGGACTGATTTAGTAATCATATGTCCTAAATTCTAGCATCACACATTCTTGATGTAGCCACATCTGAAAAAGTCCCACATACGACTGCATAAGTATTTAGGGAAGCATCTAGACCCAAGCCATAACATTTAGTTTTAGCTTTTTGAGGAATCTCCACACTAATTTCCACAGTGGTTGTACCAGTCTACATGCCCACCAACAGTGGAGAAGTGTTCCTTTTTCCCCACAGCCCCACCAACATTTGTTTTTGGTTGATTTCTTGATAGTACCCATTCTTTCTGGAGTGAGGTGGAATCTCAGTGTTGTTTTAATTTGCATTTCTCAAATAGCCAATAATGTTGAACATTTTTTCATATATTTATTTGCTATTTGTATTTTTTCATCAAAGAAGTGTGTATTCACCTCGGATGCCCATTTTTGGATTGGGTCTTTGACTTTGGGGGACCTGATTGTTTCAATTCTTTATGTGTTCTAGATAGAAGTCCTTTGTCTGAGGGACAGTTGTCTAAAATTTTTTCCTATTCTGTGGGTTGTCTTTTCACTCTGTTGGTGATTTCTTTTGACATGCAAACACTTCTTAATAAGATGAGATGCCAGTTGTTGATTCTGGGAAGATTTCCCATGCAGTTTCATTTTTGTTTATGAATTCTCTACCTACCCCTACGTCTTCAAGATTTCTGCCTACCTTGCCTTCCAGTAGATTTAGTGTTTCTGTTTTAATATTTAGAATTTTGATCCATTTTGACTTTATTTTAGTACATTGTTTTCTTTGTCTCAATTACATTAATTTCTGCACTGATCTTTATAATTTCCTCCCTTTTATGAGCTTTGGGCTTGGCTTGCTCTTTGTTTTCTAGAAGCTTGAAGTGAAGCATTAGGTTGCTTATTTGTGCCTGTTCTGTTTCCCTTATGTGAGAATTCACTGATATAAATGTTCCTCTTAGGACTGTTTTCCTTCGTCCCACAGGTTCTAGTGTGTTGTATTTGCATTTTCATTTGATTGCAGATATTGTTTAATTTCTTCTTTAATTTCATCTGTGACTCATTGCTTTTTTGGGACAGTGTTACTAATTTCCACGTGTTTACAAAGTTTTTGAGATTTCTTCTGCCATTAATTTCCTATTTCATTGTATTATGGTCAGACAATATGAATGGGATAAATTCAATTCCTTTGCATTTACTTAAGCATGTTCTATGAGCTAGTACGTGATCTGTTTTGGAGGACATCCCATGTGCAGCTGAGAATAATGTATATTCTGATGTTCTGGGTAGAATACTCATAGACATCTACGAAGTTCATTTGTTCAAAATGTTGGTTCAGTTCTGATACTTTATTGTTGATTTTTTTGTCTAGTTGATCTGTCTACTTGTGATGATGGGCTATCAAGGTCCCGCATTGCAGTTGTGTTAGTCCTTATTTGAGTTTTCATGGCCATTAATGTTTGTTTTACATAGTTGGGTACACTGGTAATTGGTGCATCTATATGTATGATTGTCATCACTCCCACTTGGATTGTTTCTTTTATAAGGATGTAGGGATCATCTTTGTCTGTCTTAATCAGTCTAACCTTGAAATCCACTTTGTCTGCAAATAGAATAGCTACCACTGCTTTTCTCCAGGTTTCTGTTGTGTGGAGTATTGTTTTTTATCATTTGATTTTCAATTTATGAATTTCTTCTTGAATTAAATGTCTATCTGGTGTGTAGCATGTTGTTGGATCTTGCTTCTTGATCCATTCTTCCAGTCTGCTTCTTTCGATTGGTGAATTGAGACCATTAACATTGATAGTTATAACTGACATGCATTAACTTATCATTGTCATGTTATTTTCCTGTTGTTCATTCAGGAAATTGCTTTAATTGCATGTCTTGCCTGGGGAATTCATTCTGTTGAGGTTCATGAGAATGTTCCTTATCATCTCTTTCTAGAATGTCCTTCAGAACATCCTGGAGTGCTGTTTTAGTGTTCACTAATTTCCTCAGCTATTCTTTGTCATGGAAGTATTTTATTTCTCCACCAAGTTTGAAAGATAGTTTTGTAGTGTGCATCAGTCTGGGTTAGAGGTTGTTTTCTTCCAGGACTTGAAATACTTCATTACAAGTTCTCCTTGACTTGAGGATTTGTGTTAAGACATTTGCTGTGATTCTGATTGGCTTTCTTTTAAGGCAACGTGCTTTTTTTCTCTAACAGCTTTTAGTATTCTGTTCTTGTGTTGAATTTCTTGAATCTTGACTATTATATACCTTGGTGTTGTGCTTTTGTTTTTGTCTTTGTTTTTGTTTTGTTTAATCATGACCAATTTGAATCTATATGCCTTACTTATCTGAATGTCCCACTCTTTTCCCTGCTTGAGAAATTTTCTGCCATTACTTCTGTGAACAGGTTTTTTTATGTTGTTTGCAATAGCTCATGGTTTTTCATTTATTCCAATCAATCTTACGTTATTATTCTTTGGCCCATATAACAGCTATAGGTATTGGATTGATTTTTCATGGTCCCTTGCTATTTTTTTTAAAGGTTTTTTGTACAAAGAGTTGAACTCACAACTTCATACTTGCCAGGCAGTCACTGTGCTGCTGAGCTGTATCCCTGGCTCAGGTCCCTTGCTATTTTTATGAAGTTTTTCTTTTCCTGATTGCTAACTGCAGTCCTGTCTTCTGTAGTTGATATTCTTTCCACACACTGGCTCATTCTGCTGCAGATACTTTCAATGGCGTTTTTAATCTCCTGGATATTTGTTTGACTGTTTCATGGATTCTGTTTCTTTCCTATGTTGGGCACTCATGGTTTTCATCATTTTCTTAAGCTCCTCTATTTTTTTTAACTCTATTTGCTCTAGATTCACTAAGCATGGCCTTCATTATGGTCACCATTTTTGTTATTATCTGAGAAATTATTTCTGATTTAATTTTGTATAGAGCCTTGTTCATCTGCTTTGTTACTTTCATTGATACTGCTTCAGAGAGGCCAGATGGGTGATTTTTGAATTGTTCCAACTTATTTCCCCCTGGGTTTGCCATTAGTGAACTGGAAGTCTAGGGTTGCATTGGCGAGCAGCTAGTATTTAGAACACTTAGGAAATGATAACTTCTCCAAGATGTCTTCCAGGTGTAGCTGGGTTTTGGGTGCTGAGTCTATTGCAAGATTCTGCCTCTTCAATTTATTGGGGATGAGAGGTTCACGTCTACTTTGTCCAGGCCATAGTTCTTTGGAACCAGCCTATAGTATTGTTTATGATACTTAGGCAATCTCAGGCTTGGTATACCAGGAAGAACTACTGATTAAAATAATTGTGTCACCTTGACTAAAGTAGTACAATCAGCAATAATGATAACATCAAACACAGTCCATAAAATGTCAAACTGCTGGGGATTTAGCTCAGTGGCACAAGCACCTCCTTGGCAAGTGTGAGGCTGTGGGTTTGATTCCCAATACCAAAATAAATAAATAAAATGTCAAAACTGTGGTAACTATTAATTTGCCACCTTTAACCATTACTGAACTAGATTTCTGGTTATATAATAAAGTCTAAAATGAACCATAAAAATCATATACTGTAAATAAGTCCTCAACATAACAATTTTATCCTCAGGAGAAAAAATTTCAAAGGGGCTATGGAGGAAAATAGAGAAATAGAAGAAGAGGAAGTGATTAGATGTAAGGCCAAAAGACAAAGGAAGATTGTGCAAATTTTAGAATACTGGTAAGGAAGACAGGAGGGAAAGAGAGAAGGAAGAAATAAAAAAAGAACAGAATAGAGCAACAGCAAAAAACTAGAAATCATGTTCACACTCATATAAAAACAAGAACAAGCAATCAAGAAAAGAAAGAAAATAAGAAAAGAAATAAAAAAGAAAAAATGAGAAAGAATATGTCCACTTCAAGGCACGCCTCTGCTGTCACGGGTAGACAATGTGGGAAGACAGAGTCCAGATCCAAATTAACTCCAGCAAGCCAGTCACAGCTTTACAGTGGCTTAGTGCATAATTGCAGCAAGCTTGCACCCTCAGTTCTGCTGAAGTTCAGGCTGGGTTTTGCTGTGAAGCTGGAACCTGATTTGTTCAACCTGTAACATTCCATGTGTCTCCTGCCAGCTTGAATTCGGCTCCCTGCAGACTTGAACTCAACAATCTTACTCGGACACTAGGAACCATAAACGGAGCCAGCCGTAGCTGTTCAGAGTTCTCAGCTCAGCTGGACCCTCTCCAAGATGGCTACCAGCTGGTCCCTCTCTCCTGGGATAACTCACCAACCACTGTAGTCGGGTGTATCCACTGCTTTGTTTTGCTACCTTGTTCCTCTGTGAAAGCCTCTGAGGTCACTAGCAGTCACCAGGGATTCACAGGTTTAAATCACCCCTTCCACACAGGGCTCAGGGAGAAAGTATCACCTGCTACCTCCTTCTTCTTCATTCTCTCTATGGGCTTTAATTCTCTCTCTTCACTCTCTCTTTGCTCTCTCTTTGCTCTCTCTTCGCTTTCTTTATGGGCTTTAACTTTCACTTCAAATCCTTACTGAGACCCTGGGACCCATTTCCCTCTTTCTCTTCCTCGCGTTGCTATATTCCAGTGTCTAGACACCAAATCTTGAAGGGGTTCTTTCTCTACTGCTCACCCCTCCACCTCAACTGTGGTTTTCATCTGCTGTGGTTATTCTTAAAAATCCTTAGCTTGGAAAAATACAATGGTGAAGAGTCCTATACCAGTCTTTATTTTTTCCTTTCCTTCGCTTCCCTTCCCTTCTCTTCCCTTCCTTTCCCTTCTCTTCTCTTCCCTTGTTCTGCCTTCCCTCACTCCACTACCTCTTCTTCTTCTTGCTTTCCCTCTCCTCCTGCTGCTCATGACCCTTCCCCACTTCCTTGTACTTTCTCATCTCCTTTTCCTTCTTTTTCCTCCCTCCCTCCCCACCAACTATTCCTACCCACCCCCATCTGTCAAAATCCCAAATTCCAAAGTCTGGAAGTCACATAATAAAATGTCAATAGTATCTTTTCTGGTTCCAAATGATACTCATTTCACTCAGTGTTAGTCACCAATTCCCTGGAATACCTTAAGTCACAGAGTTGGTCATTTAGGGGTAAAACATTCATGCAATGCTCAGGTGTGGGACACCCAGGTCAGATGGCTTGGAAAGGATAAGTGCTTTGATGGAAAGTGCTTGAAAGGCAAAGAAAAGAGGGATCAGAAACAAGAAATTAAGACCCCAGCCCAAACACCACTGAGTTCACAATCTTATATAGTACCAGATTAATCAATGAAATTGATTAACCTTGACAGTGTACAAAATCTAACCTTCCCCTCCACTTACCAGACATGCAAGACACATTGTGGGCCCCTGACTGCTCTGAGCACCAACAGGCTTCTGGCCTCCAGCAAGTGCCCCAACAAGTCTCCCCAAATATACAGTGCTTATCCCTTTCTGTCTGCCTCATAACCCCTTTGGGAACTGATTGTCTCTAAATATTCAGTCACATCTTTCAGTTCCAGTGATTTAGGGACCCCCCAAATCCCATCTTTGTCCTCCACCACTGGTCTTTGGAATGGACACTTGATTCAGTTTTAGCTACTGCTCTTGCTGGCCACAAACATTGACAAGAGAAAGTATGTGATTCAGCCCAGGCTAGGCGCAGCCCTTTCTTAACCTCTGCCGGAAGTGTTGGAAGAGATGGTACCTTTTTATCTAGATCACAAGTTTGAAGATCTGTGCAGTCTCAGGGTAGTGGGGAACTGTCTGTGAAGCAAAGAGTGGAAAAGGGATACATTGTACACTGCCTAGGGGATACTTCAAATCTCAGGATCCAATTACGTACACTTCGAAGAAATTCTTTCTTTTTGTTCTTTTGCCTTAAGCTAGACTGAGTTAGCTTTCTGTCACTTGCAGTTTCACTAGAACTGTCTTGAGCAATGTAGACTATTTGGTATGAGAGACTTCAACAAGAAACTCTTGCCTGAGGAAGGCCTATCAGGGAACATTCGATTGCCTTCCTACTACCTAAACTACATTTTCAGCATAGTTGGCCCCTGACACCCTACCAGGAGAGAAAAACTGGGGAAAAGAGTAGGGAGAAACAGATCTCATTTTAGAGATTCTTTCCATTGCTGTTGGTG
>RJWM01042291.1:0-14449 GCA_004363535.1 Dasyprocta punctata | reverse complement strand
GTCTCTTGGGTTTGTTCTTTGTGGGCTGGGGGACTGAGACTGCCTCTTGGTATTTCATTTTGTCATTTTCTTCTGGAATCTATGTAGCTCTGTGTCCTGCGAGGCTGCCCGGCTACCCTTGAGGTTCGCGCTGATTCTTGCGGCACGCAGGATTGCGGGACCTGGTGGAGTTGGGCCCTGTGCACAGCAAGGCAGGGCGGCCTCCCGGGGCATGCAGATGGAGCCTCTGCCTTAACTGGGTGGGGGCCAAGGCCTCCCGGTCCCAGGGAGCTTGGCAGGGTACCCCGAGTGACGCCGACCCGACCCTGGTTCTGTCCGCAAGTTCAGCCCAACAGCTATGCCGGCAGGGCAAGCCTGGGCAGGTCCCAGGCCTATAGTGCCGGGAGCAACCCTGCTGGGTGGGGGTGTCTGCACGCGAGCTCTGGGATGGCGCACACACAAGCCGCTTGGCTGAAGAATGGAGCTGGTGTATGCTCTGCACTCTGGTGGGGGGAGCCCAAGCTCTCCAGGTCCCTGCAGCTATGTTGGTCATTCCCCGGTGAGCAGCTCTGGGGTCCTGGGCTGATCTGGGCTGGGCTGTGTACCTCTGTGTCCTGCAAGGCTGGCCGGCATTCCCCTGAGGTTCAAACTGATTCTTGCAGCATGCAGGATCGTGGGACCCGGTAGTCTGGGTCCCGTGGGCAGCAAGGCTCAAACATTCATTTTTAATAGTATTCATTTACAATACATTTATGTTAACACATTTCATAGAAGCAATTAATGATATATTCAAATGTGTCTCTCTTCAGTTTAGGAAATTTCAACTTATTTTATGATGGGAAATTTTGCTCCAAATGTTAAGTGTGAAACAGTGAATACTAAGTAAAGTTTTTAAGAGTCTATCTTGGTATTAAATGTCATACTATAGTTTGACTACTCTTTGTATATTGGGGAAAGAAGTTTTTTATTAAATGAGTTTTCATATACTATTATGCAAATTTATTTGTACTAGATGAGTCAAGTTCAGAAAGAAAATGGTGCACTGCAAAAAGTAGTAATAATCAATAGGTCTACAACTAACCCAAGAACATGAATTCTATTAAATACATATAAATCATATTTTATAACTGGTAATAATATCAAAACCAATCTGGGGTTTTAAATTTGATTTCAAGCTAATGCTCTGCTAGATATGTATCAAACCATAGTAGATGCAACCAGTCTTTTCTATCACTCATACTTTTAAATAACAATGCTCTGTATAAAATCCATTCTTTCAGAAGGACTTTGTTTCTTATTCCTGTAACAAGCAAAATGAACAACAATGCTGTTTTCCTCATCTTAAATACATCGTCAGACTGTTTTGATTTATAGTTCTCTTACAAAATTTTCAAGCAAATAAAACAAAAACCCTTGTTCTTGTTTCATAATCAAGAGGTGGTCTAGATTTTTAGTCATATTTGGTTAGACAGTTTGCCTTTTTTCTCCTATTTCTCTGTCTTATTTTCCCTCTCTATATTAAGAATGTTTAGCTTGACTCTATCTGATAATCTCTTTCCCTGACATGTGAATCAGACTGTACTGTGGCTTTGAGCTATGGCAAAAGGTCTAATGAGACTTTGTCCCAGTGGAGGCTCCTCAAAGTTCTAAATCTTACTTTGCAATGAAAATTTAAAAAAAAATAAAACTTACAGGGTGACCTTGTAAGACAAAATCATCATACATATTATAAGCTATCTCTTCGATTTGAAATTCAAAGATGTTCCTGAACTCCTTGTATTTAATTTTATTTAAGTACTTGTAATTTTAGATAAATAGATTGGCAGTGCAGACAGGCCAACAAAGGAACAGCTCTATTCCTTAGTAGTTAGTAGCAAATTATTAGCTTTTAAAGAAAATTGCCTCCTTCACCCTGTTTTAAAATATACAGTCTTTGTTTATAGCACTTTTTGCCTTTAATGTTGTGAGCACCATATATATTATTTGTTTGCTTCCCTTCACATTGATTCTAAAGCACAGCAACTGAAGTAACATTAAAGGGAATGATGCTTACATTGAAATAGTCTCTATTTACTCATAGATCCAAATTACATTCTAAGCCTGAAATAAGCTGCACCAGTGTTAACAAGGGCAATCTCCAAGGCTATTATTTTAGCAAAGCTAGTTGCATGCTACAGGGGAATCATTGTATCGAAAGTTAAATAAATTTATAGCTTCCTGTAGAAACGCAGTCCTACAGCATCATATAGACAGATGGTCATAATGATTCATTGTCACGACACACAACTAAATAGTGAGCAGACTGGAAATCTGAATCGAAGATATGTACTTTCTGGTGACTCAAACAGTTTAACCTGAGGAAAACAAGCCAAGATATTTGCCTTTAAAATCCTAGGAGTGCATATGGAAAACACACACACACACACACACACACACACAAAACAAACACACAAACAAAAATAAAACCAAAACACCCTCAAGGTAAAACTGACGCAGTGTACTGGAAGGAGTCTGGGATTTGGAGTCTCAAAACCTCACATTGAATCCAGGTATTTACTATACAGCTAAGAAAATGTTAGTTAATCTCTCTGAGACTAATTTTCTCTGGAAAATTGAAATGGTAAAATCTGCCTCCCTTGATTGCTGTGAATATCAATAACAATCCCTTGTTTAAAGCATCACGTCAGAGTTTGAGTGGCTTCTTGAATAAAAGAGCAAACCAGTCTTCTGTGTGAGCTGGGAATAGAACCTATGTCTGTGGCAGAAGTGGGGAGAACACTGGCTTCTGGGCATGAGATCAAGAAGGGCAGAGAAACACTACAATACACTTGGAGAAGCAAGACTGCAAACCTCGGAACTAATTCAAAGCAACAAATAAATCACTACTTACAAAGTAGCAAACAGCTGACTTCTTAGCTCAAACCCTCAAGTCAAGGAGAGTTTGGAGTGAAGTATTTCAAGTTCTAAATGAAAACAAACTTCAACCCAGATTAATGGCCTCTACAAAACTATCTTTCAAAACTGATGGCGAAATAAGATACTTCCATGAACATCTGAGGAAATTTATGACCACCAAGCCAGCACTCCAAAATATTTTGAAGGACATTCTAGAAAGAGATAACGAGGAAAACTCCAGGAATCCCAACAAAAGAATCCACTGTGCAAGGCGAACAATTAAACAGAGGGAAGGAAAAAAGTGGAGGAACCAACAACAGGAAAAGAATATGACAAGAATAAGTCAATACATATCTGTTATAGCCATCAATGTTAATGGCCTCACTTTACCAATCAAAAGACACAGACTGGCAGAATGAGTCAAGAAGCAAGATCAAACAATGTGCTGCATACAAGAAACACATTTAATTCAAAAAGAAATTCATAGACTGAAAGTCAAAGGATGGAAAACAATACTCCATGCAACAGAAACCCAGAAATAAGCAAGGGCAGCTATTCTATTTGCACACAAAGTGAATTTCAAGTCAAGACTGACTAAGAGAGATAAAGAAGGTCACTACATCCTTGTCAAGGGAAGAATCCAACAGAAAAAGATAAAAATCATAAATATATATGCAACAAATGCCAGTGAGCCCAACTATATAAAACAAATATTAAGGAATATGAAAAATCAAAGACGCACTAATACAGTTGGACTGTGGGATCTTAATACTCTACTGTCACAAAAAGACAGATCAACTAGACAAAATATCAACAATGAAATACTAGAACTGAACCAAACTTTGAACAAATGGACTGAGACATTTATGGAGTGTTCCACCCCACAACATCAGAATGTACATTCTTCTCATTTTCACACGGTACATTTTCCAAAATGGAACACACACTAGCTCACAGAACTTGCTTAAGTAAATAGAAAGGAATTGAAATTATCCCATGCATGATATCAGACTATAGGAAAATGAAATTGGAAATCAATGGCAAAAGAAACCAGAAGAACTTCATAAGCACATGGAAATAAACAGAACTCTCCTGAGCAACCACTGGGTCACAGACAAAATTAAAGAAGAAATTAGACAGTTTCTACGATTAAATGATAATGACAATACCACATATGGAATTTATGACAGCAGTCTTAAGAGGGAAATTTATAGCAATGAATACCCATACCAGAAAAACAGAGCAAGTATAAATAAACAACCTAATGTTGAAAAAGAAGAGCAGGCTAAACAAAAAGCTCATATGAGGGAGGAAATTATAAAGATCAGAGCAGAAATTAATGCATTGGAGACTAAGAAAATGATACAAAGAATCAATGAATCCAGAGTTGATTCTTTGAAAGAATAAATAAAATCTACAAACCCTTATCCAATCTTATCAAAAAAGGAAAGAAAAGACTCAAATCCATACAATTGCGAATGAAAAGGGTCAAATCATAATGGACCCTGCAGAAATCCTGAAGATCATCTATACCTACTTTGAAAACTTGTATTCTAATAAGATGGAAATGAAGAAGAAATGAACAGATACCTGGATACATATGAATTACCAAATATAAATCAGTAAGATACAAAAATCCTAAATAAACCAGTATCAATCAATGAAACTGAAGATGTAATTAAAAACCTACCAACAATGACAACACAAAAAGCCCAGGCCCTGATGGATTCACTGCTGAATTCTACAAGAAATTTAGAGAAGATCTAACACAGCTACTTCTCAAACTCTTTAATCAAGTTGAAAGGGAAATAGTACTCCCTAATTTATTCTTGGAAGTAAACATTACCCTGATACCAAAACCAGAGAAGGACCCAACTAAGAAAGAGGCCAATCTCCCCAATAGACACAGAAGCAGAAATCTACAATCAGATATTGGCAAACAGAATGCAGCAAATTATCAAGAAGACTATGCACCATTACCAATTGGGATTCATTCCAGGGATGCAGGGATGGTTCAACATATATAAATCAATAAATGTGATACATCATATTACCAGAGCCAAGGACAAAAATCATATGATCTTCTTAGTAGGTGAAGAAAAGCTTTTCACCAAGTCCAGCACCCATTCATGATAAAAAAATCTCACTGAAAATTAGAATAGGTGGTCTTTATCTCAATTTGAGAAAAGCCACCTATGACAAACCAATAGCCAACATCATACTAAATGGACAAAAACTTTTAGATTTCACTCTAAACTAAAGAACAAGAATGTTCACTGTCTGCACTCTTATTCAACATAGGCCTGGAACCTTTAGCCAGAGAAATTAGACAAGAGAAAGAAATAGAAGGTATAATGTTAGGAATGGGAGAAGATAAATTTTCATTATTTGTAGATGATACAATACTCTACAGAGAAGACCCCCCAAAATCAACTAGATTTCATAAACAAATGCAGTGGCATAGCTGGATACAAAGTCAACACCCAAAAACAAATTCAGTAGCATAGCTGGATACAAAGTCAACACCCAAGAATCAATAGATTTCCTGTACTAACAAATTCACTGAGAAAGAAATTAGGGAAAATAACACCTTTCACCATAACGTCCAAAAAATGAAATACCCTAGGCATCAATCTAGTGAAGGATGTAAAAGACCTCTGCATTGAAAATTACAGTACTCTGAAATAGGAGATTGAAGATGATATCAGAAAATGGAAAGACATTCCTTGCTCTTGGGTAGGAAGAACCAATATTGTGAAAATGGCCACATTTCCAAAACTGTTTTACATATTCAATGCAGAGATGTAGAAGAGCAAAGCAATTCTGGGCAACAAAGTCAAGGCAGAAGGCATCATAACCCCTGACTTGAAATTAAACTATAAAGGTACTGTGATAAAAAGAGCATGACACTGGTTAGAAAACAAAACAAAACAAAACAAAACAAAACAAAACAAAACAAAACAAAACAGAAGATCAATGAGACAGATGAGAAGATGTGGAAAAAATACCAGACATACTCAGCCAACTTATCTTTGACAAAGGTGTCAAACACATTCACTGGAAGAAAGATAGCCTCTTTAATAAAAGGTGCTGGAAAAATTGGCTCTGCACAAGCTAAAGATTAAAATTGGACCCATATCTTTCACTATGGCCTAAACCAAAGATCTAAATATTAAAGCATAAACATTAAATCTGCTGGAAGATAGAATAGGAAAAACTCTTGAAGATACTGGTTTAGACAGAGGCTTTATGGATAAAACCCCAAACACAGAAACTATCACAAAGCATCAACAACTGTGACCTCATCTTATTAAAAAAAACTTTTGCACAGCAAGAGACACTACCAACAGAATGATGAGACAATCCACAATGCAGGAAAAAATGTTTGCCAGCTGTTCCTCAGACAAAGGAGTACTATTGAGAACATACAAAGAACTAAAAAAAAAAAAAATCAAACCTCCCAAATTTGAAGGCCCAATGAAAAAATGGGCATCTTAAATGAACACACACTTCTCAGATGAAATACAAACAGCAAATAAATATATGAAAAAACATTCAACATCACCAAGCATTTGAGAGATGCAAATTAAACCAACACTTCAATTCCATCTCACCCTGGAAAGAATGACTATTACCAGGAAACCAACCAATAACAAATACTAGCAGGGTTGTGGGGAAAAAGGAACCCTTCTTCACTGTTGGTGGGAGTTTAAACTGGTGCAGCCACTGTGGAAATCAGAGTGATGATGCCTCAAAAATCTAGGATTGGAGGTACTATTTGAGCCAGCTATGCTGCTTCTGAGTATCTTCCTAGAAGAATCAAAAGCATCATGTCACAGTGTTATATGTGCACCCATGTTTATAGCAACACAACTTATAAAAACTAGATCTGGGAAACAATCCAAATGCCCATCAACCAAAGAATGGATAAAAAAATGTAGTATTTTTATACAATGGAGTACTGTTCAAGCATAAAGAAGGATAAACTGGAGACTTTTATAGGTAAATGGATGCAATTTGAGACCACACTTATAGGTGAAATAAGCCAGACCCACATGTGTCTCCTCTGTGTGAGAAGCTGAAATAGTAAATAAGATTCAAACTGTACAATAGATATTTTGAAATGGGAAGAAAGTGTTAAAAAGGAAAAAGAAACCGCAATGAGGGAGAGGATAAAATAAAAAAAGGAAAAGGCAAAAAAAAATATATATATATTATTATGTATTAATGTAATATATATTATAATATATATAGTATAATATGCATACATATGATAGTTAGGATAGTTATACTACTAATTTCTCTTAGTTCATTGAAAAGAAAGGTTTAGAAAGGTTTGTGCTGATATTGTTTGGACAATCAAATGCCTATATATTATACTCTGAGTAATTAAAGATAACAATATGCAATATATTAACCTTTGTTACCTTCCTATTATCATTTTTTTTTGGTACCAGGGATTGAACTCAGGACCTCATGTTTGCCAGGCAGGCTCTTATGCCATACCCTCCTATTATCTTGTTTTGATTTTTTTCTCTTGAAAATAAAAAAAAATAAAATAGCAAATGATACATTCAAAGTAGCACATGATAGCTTCTCAATAAATATCTATCACATTGAATTAAACCAAGTTACTTTAATTGACAGGCAGGTTATATATTATCTTTCTCACTTTAAATGTTGGGAAAATATTTGGGGCTGCTTAGTGGCATGCTTATCACATGGAGTTGTTGACCTTCCTATGGGTTGCACATTTAGTTGTAAGGAATCTAACCCTTAAGCAAAACTTTGACTCAATTGCTGTGTTCTTAGTCATGTACAGTTTTATTTTTGTATTTGGAGAGAATTTTCATGAATGGTAAATTATTAAGCCAAGCTACAGAAACAAAGTTTGTTCTTGGGTTTTGAAATTCTGTATCATTTCTATCCTTTTTTCTGTTTTGCTTTTTTAAAATAAAAAGTTTGCCCTTGGTCATTTATTTAAAGTTGGCCTCTCTGTCTCTCTCTCTCTCTCTCTCTCTCTCTCTCTCTCTCTCTCATTCTCTTTCTCTCTCCCTCCCTGCCCCTCCCCTTCCTCTCTCTCTTCATCTCTCCCTTTCTTTCTTTTTCTCTCTTCTCTTTCCTGGCTATTTGTTCTCAGTACATCTGACTGTATTACAAATTTGGCTGCTGTGAACATTATCTTTAGTAAAAGAAAGGTAGTATGCTTGATTGATTGAGTGCCATCTTTACCATCAATTATCCGTCCTGTAATCACTAATGTCAGAGTCATGAGTTTGTATAATTCTGTTGTGCAAGGTTTTCATTAGCATGGGTTTCAATGATATCTACAATAAGGTTTCTGAAATGCCTCATCCTCCAGCACAATGTGTAAGGAATTTGTTCCTCTTGCTTATGGATGTACTTAAATTTTATCATAATTTTAAAGTAGTCAAAATTAGGAAATGAGAAAAAGGAATCCGATCATTCTCCAATGTTCAGTCATTCACAGATTGGTGGCCATGAACCAAAAGTTTTATAACCACTATGAATTCAGCCCAACTGTTCTCTCAGTCTTCAATGGAATCTAGCTCTGTATTCAAACTATATTTATTAATTTTCATTAAAATTTACATCAAATCTAATGTGCTTTAGGAAGTAAAAATCAACTATCTTTGCAGAAACCTGTTTTTGCCCTTCCAAATCCAAAAGCATGTTTACTGAACCTCTATTACCACATTTACAATCACTGGCTTTGTGATTGAAAGCATCTATATACTAAATATAGAATACATGTTTAGAATATAAATGGAGTTAGACTCCAATCTGCAAGACATGGAAGTCCATGGCTGTTTAACCTTTATATTTCCAATATTGTTTTGCCCATAATAGGCCATTAAGTCATTTGAATAAAATTATTTTACTTGAGGTTCTTCATTCCATTTATTTATTTCTGATAAGTAATTTAATTAGTTTATACTTTACTTTATAAACACTGACATCCTATTTTTCTAAGAGATTTTGGCTTTCCAAATTTAATGTTCTGTGAACAACATCCTGGATTTCTAAATTGCCTAAACAAGGCACACTGAAACTCATCGTGGAAGCAACAAAAATAAAGCTCATGATTGGTACACAATTCAGCACAGACACTGAAAGTTAGCTAACTAAGATTCTACTGAATGTTCTCATTCATTATATGAGCTACCTTCTCTGAACTGCAGTTTCCTCATCAGTAAAATGAGAATAATTGCTACTTCTTGTAGCTATCAAGATCAAATGCCTTTGTTAATTAATTATATTTTCATACACTAAAAAAAGTTATTGTTCCCATAAAACTTTGACATGTTTTAATGTTCCCCTGAAACTTTGACCTTAGAAATATAAATAATTGTACAATCTTAGTCATTTTGCTTTTCTCCATCCATGGCACAAGACTTGCCACACAATGGGTGCTTACCATTATTTCATAGAACAAAGAAAAGTGGAAGGAGGAACAAAGAAATCACAAGAAAGTAAGAACTAGATTATACAATATTTGTTCCAGATTTCCAAAAATAGCTGGAACTTTCCTGTGCATAGTGGTACAGATTTGCTCTGAAATGTCCCATAATGGCAAATGTGTTAAGGTGTGGTCCCCAGAAGATGGGGCTGTTGTGGGCTGATGGAGCCCATGAGAGGTGGAGCCTATTTGAAGGAAGTTAGATCATACAGGGTGTTCCCCCAAAGCGGGGAGGGTGTTTGTTTCCAGTCTCTGCCTCTCTTTGCTTCCTGCCCATTATGAGTTAGTCTTCCACTGCCACATGTTCCCAAAGCTGTGGCATTCTGCTCTGTCCAAGCATCCAAGAAACTGGGCCAAGCAACCACTGGACTGAAAATTCTGAACCTGTGAGCCAAAAATAGGTCTTCCTCTTTTTAAATTGTTATTTTAGGTATTTTGTTGTATTAATGTAATCTGTTCAATACACTTAATAAGCTGACTGCTACCATATTTCATGAGTCATTTTCTGCATAGTATAGTATGAAACTCTATACCTGTTCTGATGCATGAGTTCACATTCTTTTTTCCTTTCTTTTCTTTTTGGTACCAGGGTTTGAACTCATGACCTCACACTTGCCAAGAAGGTGCTTGCATCGCTGAGCTAAACCCCCAGCCTTACATTCATCATTTTATAGGAACAATTTTTAAACTGTGCATCAAGTGAACAAGAAGTTGGATTAGGATTACACACAGATTTAGATGTGTTCTCATCTATCAACTACATTCACATGGGTAATATAAAATATAGTATAAGCCATGTAAGTGATACAGGGTTAATTTTTTTAAATGTGTAAGGAATTCAATGCAATAGAAAATTATCTGTTTTAGAAATGACCCAACTATCTGAACAGATTTTTCTGAAAAGAAGATAAATGAATAAAAAAATACTCGCCATAATTTATTATCAGGAAAATCAAAACCACAATAAGATACCACTTAACACCTATTAGTATGGAATTTATAAAAAAGAATAAATGACAAGTGTTGATAAGCATGTTAAGAAAAGGAAACCCTTGTATATCTACCTCTGATAGGAGTATAAATTGATAAAGTCATGATAGAAATGAGTATGCAGTCTCCTCAAAAAGTTAAAAAATAAGAGCTACATTAAGATCACCCATTCCCAATTTCTGTGTATATTCACATAAAATACAAAATCAGAATTTTTAAGAGATATCTGTACAAATATGCTCATTCAGGAATTATTCACAATATCAAAGATGTGGAGGCACCCTAAGTATCCATCAAGAGATGAATGGACAACATGAAAGGATTATTTAGTTATAGAAAGGAAAGGAATTTTGGAATTCATAACAGTATAGACAAACCTAGAGGACAGTATGTTAAGTGAAATAAGACAAGCACGGAAAAAGAAATACTATATAATCTCACTTATATATGGAAGCTAAACAAATGAACTCATTATGTAAAAACTAGATGGATACCTGTAGTTAGAGGCACAGAAGTAGAGGGAGTGGAGAGATTTTGACTAAACAGTACAAAGTTTCAAATAGACAAGAGGAAGAGGTGTTTAGGTCTATTTCACAGAAGGATATCTATACACAATAAAATTTATTATATATTCCAAAATTGAGTATATTTCACATCTCACCATAAAATGACAAGTTAGTGAAAGGAAGGTAATGTTATTTAACTTCATTTAAAAGTGACATACATATAGATATCGAGACATCACATTGAATTCCAAACATGCATACAATTATGACTGATCTATCTAAATAATATTAATCTATAAATGAAGATGCCTTTTTTCTATTTTTTTCATTTTTAACAACAATTTAATTCTGAGGAAGATATGTAAGAAATATGACTTGAGTCTCATTGTGATATCGATCTCAGTACTCTATTTTATTTAATTTACCTACTAATTTTGAAGTCCCACTGAGGGGTGGGCAACTGGGTGAGGTGAAGAGAACACCAGTTTGGAAATGCTACTTTGGTGGGTGAACAGCAGGCAAAAGAGAAAGGCATGCTTGGATAGGGATCCCATTGTTGCTGGTTAAGAGGCTTCCAAAGACATGGGACTAAAACATAGAGAAGAAAAAATGCTGTCTTTTTTATGGCAGAGTAGTGCTCCATTGTATATTAAATACCACATTTTCTTTATCCATTTGTCAGTTGATGGTCATATGTGCTATTTTCAAGATTTATCTATTACAAATTTTTCTGTGCTAAATACAGCTATGCATATATCACTGTAGTATGATTTTTTAAATTCCTTTGGGCAGATACCTAGAAGGGAAATAGCTGGGGTGAATGGAACCTCTACTTTTAGCTTTTTGAGTAATCTCCACACTGATTTCCACAGTTTTTGTACCAATTTACACTCTCACCAACAGTGGAGAGGGGTTCCTTTTTCTTCAAAGCCTTGTCAGCATTTGTTATTGGTTGATTTCTTTTTTTCCCCCATTTTTAAATTTTATTTTAAAGAGGATATAACAGTACAAAACCAACCAAAACAAACCAGCATAAGAGATACAGGACTTCAAAACATTATGAAATCAACAGTAGTTACCATAATTTCTTTTGATGTCTTCAAAATGGCTGCAGATAACTTCAGACACAATAAAAGTTAAACAGAACAGAATAGAATAAAAACAATAAAAACAAAACCATGAATGCAATAAAAGACTTCAAAACAAGCCAATAGTGAATCCAAAATTGCTACCATAATATATTTTGTTTTCCTTGAAATAGCTTCTCCTGCCATCAGTTTTATCATAATCAAACAAAAGAGAATAAAACCCAAGCCAAAAAAACAATGGAAACAACATAGGACCTCAAAACAAGACCATAGGGAATCAACAGGGGCTGCAACCTCAGAAGGAGATCCTCCCCAGATGTCACACCATACACTGATATTCTTTGAACCTATGGTCAGACCACTGGCCCCAGACCTGCAGTGTTAGTGAAACACCAAAGCACCACAGGCATCCAACTGCGTTTCATCTTGATAGCTATCGTCACAGCCTGTGTTTCTTCAGATATGATGATAGCAGTTCTTTCTGGAGTAAGATAGAATCCTGGTGTTGTTTTAATTTGGATTTCTCACTTTTAGGTAAATGGATGCACCTTGAGAATGTAAGTGAAATAAATAGGACACATGTGTTTAAATATCACATTGTTTCTCTTGTGTGACAAACCCAAAGTATAAGTAAGGACCAAAATGGAGGACAGATATTGGGAAGCAGGAAGAAAATGTTCAAACGGTAAGGAGAATAAAGCAAGGTGGACCGGCAAGGGAATGGACATAAATTCAATTTAAAAAATGGAAGGGAAACTATAGAAACAAAATTTTGTTAATGAGGAAGGAAAGGAGGATTGAAAGGAAGGGAGAAGAACGGAAAAATAATTGAGATATACCATGTACAGGTTCAAATTCTCTATGATAAATTTTATTATTATGTATATCAAACATGTACCAATAAAGTTAATTTTAAAAATCTACTGTCAGGAAATACCAGGTATTTTGGAATCCCACATCAAAGATTCAGAAGAAGGAGGAGGAGAGGAGGCAGGGGGAGGAGGAAGAAGAAGAACAAGAGAAGAAAGAGAAAAGTCAGATGAGCTCTTTTCCTCAGCCCCTGAGCGCTTTCAGAGAGATTCATTTCTTCAAAGCCCCAGAGTCTCAGTTTCCTTCACTGATAAAAGTGCCAAACAATCCTTACTTTTCAGGGAAATCCTACAGGTGAAATAACGTGGGAAATTGCCTACTGCACACTCAATGCCTTTTCTTTTCTCTCTTCCCTCTTTGCAGTGGAGGGACTCTAGAGAAGGCCAAGCTGGAGGCTTAGTAAACTGATCTTCCGTGGATGTGGTGCGTGTACAGCTTTAGCGGAAGAGCGGTTGGAGACCTTCGCACTGTGAAACTGTAGAAATCAAGGATTTGATTATCATTCTGGAAGTTTCTATGAATGTAAGAAGATACGAAATGTGTTAGAAATAAGCCTCCCACTTATGTCTTGATAAAAGCAGGCTTAAAAATGAGCCGTAATTAGCTCAGTCATTCAGCATCACTTGCGGAAGTGGAGCTGAAGCCTACGTTTCACATTTGAACCAATGTTCTGTGTGTGAACCCACAGTGCTAAATTGTGATCCATTATCAGGGAGTCAGAAGAAAAGTATAGTATGTGCCATATAAATCCATTCCTTTATGACCTTCTTGAATGGGTATTATACTTGGAATATTGTGCTTTATAATGCAGCATGTATAATTTTTAAGAAGAGAAAATTATTCATCTAAGTAACAACAAAGTTCAATTACTGAAATGCCATGTACTGAACCCGATCTGTAGTTGAGATTTGGTCATTTAGGCCTCAAGATTCTGAGCCGATTTAATGGAAGCATAGTGAAAATATGAGCAAATCACTTTGGTAAAACAAAACAAAACAAAACACCTGACATAGCTAAGTCTCAAATTATACCATTTCATCAAATTATTTGAGATCTAGAAAATTTCCTTAAAAAATAATCAGAACCAAAAAGAAAAACTACTCATACACTTATTGCAGCATTGTTTACAGTAGTAAATTTGGAAGTAACCAATATTCAAGAGTAGCAGAACGATTAAAGAACCTGTGATAGCCATGTCCTATTTCACATAATCATCACAATTTTCCATAGGTATCACAATATTGTTAGAAACAACTCCTAGTGGCTTGGAAAATACTAATAATGTTATGTTAGCTGCAAAATGACAGTTTATAAAATTTTAATGAAATACAAATTATGCATGTTCAGGGTGTATGCATATATGTGTATGCTTCTATGAATATATTATAAAATACCCAGAAGTAAAGGTCCCAAAGTATTGTGGGTCTCAACAACTGAATCTTGAGTCCTGCAAAATGGCCGACCTGATGACTCCACCGTAAGGAGGCTCCCTGGAATATACCTCCCAAATGCTGGAATACAAAATAATACAATAACAGAAAGAAGGAAAGGGGAGGGAGATGGATCCTCTGGACCTAAGAGGAGTCTAGGATGAGAACTGTAGCCCTCGGAAAGAGTAAAAAAAAAAGAAGAAGTAAACA